>JAPDSC010006692.1:0-14956 GCA_026290005.1 Latrodectus geometricus
ATCAAGTTTTGTCAGAAAACCAAACAAGGATGTTCATGTAATTGTGCAACGTTCATCTTTTAAATGGTGAAATTATTATATTTTTATAAATTAAGGAGAAATCAGATATCAAAGATTATTAAAGATATTAAAGAGAAATCATAAATAATTGACTTTTGATATTGAATGTAATATGTAAAAAAAAAAATTAACTCTGATGTGCTCAAAAATGAAATTTATTATTTAAGCTTATACAGAAAATTATTCGAAATCCAAATTTGATTTGAATTTTGTAAGCCTTTTATCACAGACAATCCCTGAAGAACCTTTAAGTAAGTAACCAGGATTTAGCAAATATGTAGCTCTAATCGGCATATCATTATCTTAAATGATCTGGAAGTGATTTGTGACAGTAATATTCTGGAGTAACCCTAAAAAATATAAAGATTCAATTGATTAGAAACTGTATAGCCCTTAGCAGTTTTTTTTAAGCGACAAGGGGAAATGACTGAAATATTCTCACAATACTTACATGGATACTTTTAGACCGTTGCAGTTTTTAGTGATGACCGTGATGATGGTGGTGACCGTGGTGTTCCATGTGGAAGTATCGATGACTTGATCCATGTCCACCATGGTGGCCATGATGTCCATGGTGTCCGTGGTGATGTTGAGGATGATGTTCGATACTCACTTCATATCCGTTATGTCCGAAGTGGCCATGGACACCATGACCTTCATAATGGTCAGCAGCAACAAGTGCAAGCAAAGCTGCGGCAACAAATGCGAAAACCTACAATGAGATGAAAATTATTAGTATTATCAGCAATATAATATCTGCAATAAAAACAGATATCCAATGTATAATTATGTACTTAATAGAATTTGAATATAATTACAAAATTTACTTGATACAATTATTTTGATAACTTATAGAAAAACTAATTTGTTTTGTATATTGGAATTTTTAATTATAAAAATACAGTTAAAAATTGTAATATAATTTATATTTAAATTAATAACTAAATTAAAAGTAAAATAACAATTCTTTGGACTGATTCTTATTTAAATATTTCGTTAGTAGAGTAAAATTTGGATTTATTATAATTTATTTTTTTATTTTATTATTTATTAAACACTACTTATTTATTTCTCTTAGAAGAATCTAAGGCAAACTAAGCAGAAATTTAAAATTTAATTTTGTTATTTACAGAAATAATCCTAGCTCTGAAGAATTCCTTACTTTAAAATGCAATCAAATATTTAAATTATTTAATTTAATTTAATCTTAAACATTCCTCTGTGTCTATTCCCTTAGATTCAGAAAAAATAATACCGCAAGTTGTCAATTGTTACGCTTGAGGAAATGATTAAATGTGTATTTTGTAATTAAGGGTATAAAATGACATTAAATTGAATGAATTCTATCAGTTTTAATTAGTAATTAATTTCAAATTATCAATTTATAATACCTAAATGTTAATTTATAGTGCATATTCGCAATACATAATGTTATAAGCAAAGTTTAGTATAATCCCAAAATATGGACTTCATTGTCCCTCCAAACGATAATTAATTTTATTTAAGAACTTTACTAAAGAACGATATATTTCAATACTTCAGTGATTAAAATCATTCATTTTGTTCAGTTTAATTTATTAATTAAATTATCTTTTATTGATTTAATCTACATTAAAAAAAGATTTAAAAATAAAAACCAAAACTTGCAGCTATTTTTTTCAGTAATATATAATTTTTTTGTATGCCAATATAAAAATTTACATGAAAAAATTGATATGAATATTATTGACAACACTTTATATATTTGCTATTTTATTCAGAAGTCATTATATTAATATATCTACTATTTTTTTAAGAAATCAAATTTAAAAAAATTAAATAAAGTATTTATTTGATTCATTAAAAAAATAGTAAATTTTCTAAATAGCTTCTTATTGAAAAATTAATACAGAAAATATGGATAACTAATAATTTTTTAAACATGCTTGAATTCCGTTCATCAACTACTTTATTTATAGTTTCAGTATATGTATTTATTCATCACATGATAGCATCATTAATCAAAAAGTTAATTTAGTTTAATTATTTACTAGGTAAAATGAATGAAATATTTTTCAGTTGAAAACTGTACTTAAATTATCATTTAAATATAAATTTATATATTAAATTTACTTTTTTAAAAAAAATATTTTAAAAGCATTATCAAATATTCAATGACTTTTTATTAGGCTAATATAATGTTCCTAGATGGCGCCACTAAATAATGGCATAATTTTAAAAATATTTATACATTCTGTTTTATTAAGATTATACATTCTGTTTTATTTATTTTCAAAACTGAAAGAGTGGAATTGTTTTCTGAATAACGTTTATTATTATTATGTTCAAAAAATTAAACTCTATAGTCAATTTACAAACATCAAACTGCATTGATATATTCTTTATGTAGAAGAGATTATAGATGAAATTATATAATTTTCATATTCTACATAAATATTTTAAGTGACTCTGTTGTTTAGATAGTATTTATAATGAAATCCTTATATTAATGTTCTTAATATCCGATCGTAATATTTATGTTTGAAATCATATTTTTTTTGAATTCTTAGTATTCAAATTACTGTAACAAGGTGATAATGTCTATGTATTGACAACAATGATTTAATATAATGGAAATAGAAATATTATTCTACATTAAATTAACATAAGCTTTTAAAAATTAAGAAAATTAAACTCTTCGGAGAATAAATATCTTGTTATTTCATCATTACAATTTAGTTCTATGCATTTAAATTTATTAAAATGGGCAAAAAAGTACTTAATATTTTCTGAAAAGAAATGTTTGACTTTTGTGTTATTACAGTTTACCATGAATAGAGCACATAGGTGTTGCCACCTTATTGTAGTAATTTGAGTACTAGAAATTTATATAAAAAAAATATATTTGTACGTTATTAATATGATTGAAATCTAGCAGGTTCTGTACATTATTATTATTATAGGGGTGTAACAAAAATTTAAATTCTATAAAGGAAATATTTTTAGACTGTAAAAGAATTTATTTAACGCTGTTTTTTTTATTTTATTTTTCATTAATATAATAAGAAAAACTAAAAATTAATACCTAGAAAATAAATAATCGTAAACAGAGAGATCAAAATAATATAAGAATTTATAATTTTTCAGAGTAAAATATTTATAAGTGCTAAAATTGAAGATTTAGATATAAGAATTCTTCTTTTAAAAATTTCTCTACTTGAATATATAGCAACTATATTTCGATAAATCAAAGTAAGAAATATATTAAATTAAATAACTGTACTCTCAAAATATTATTTGTGAAATAAAAATTCTTAAAAATAAAAATACTTTACAATTCACAAATTTTAATTAACATACAGAAAATGTTTTTTGATTTCATTAAAAAAATATTTATTAAGAATATGTAAAATAATAATTTTTTCGAATTATAATATAAATATAATTTTAAGAAAGCTAGTATTTATTTCAATATTTAGCTTACCAGGTATTTGTTCATCTTGTTCGGTGAGAAAAGAAAGCTTTCTTAAAAGAACAATATGCTTTAACAGGCAGTTACTTTCGTTTGATAAATAAAACAACTTTTTTCTGCTTTTATACCCCTTTTAATGATCTACATTTAACCGTTACAGATGACTTAATCGACACCTGTTTCTTTCTTTTTTTTTTTTTCCTTAATTTTTTTAATTTCTTAAATCCTTCAAGTTTTGAAGAGAATTGTCTGAAAATCAATTTGGGGTTACGGAGGGGGGTGACACGCGTTCTCGTTTAACCGGAAGAAGTTAGAGAGCGGGAAATCATTTCTGAATGTTCTCGAATAAATGAATAAATCAAACGACAATTTAACAAAGAGAGAGAGAGAGAAATTGCTACAAATGGGCAATAAGGGGCTGTTTACAAAATAAATGATGCATTAAATTATGCATTTATTTTGATAAGAATTAATGAATTAAAATGATTTTAATTGGTTAAGTGGTTAAAGAATACGGATTATTATAATTAATTATTCCAAGTTCTTATTTAAAATTCTGCATGGAAGTCTTGGCAAAAATTTTTATATGTTAGATTGAATGCTTTAAAATTATCATAATTATACGAATTCCCGAATTATATAATTTAGTTAAAGGAGGAGATGAGTTATGCAAAATATTCCAAAAGCTATTAAAATGGTATTTATTTGTACTGCGAAGTTTAGATAATTTGATTTTTTTCTCCCATCTCTTAAACTAAAAAACGTACTGAAATCGGTAACTAGCTCCAACAAAAAAAATAAATAAATAAATAAAATAATTTTTGAGATACATTATTGTATTTATAATTTTCTGCACATATCCTAAAAAGAATTGCATTATTGTATACTTTAATGAATTAAACATCTAATTCAATTGAAAAATTAAAATTGAATTGAACAATTAATTTTCAAAATAAATTATAAACGATAGTTTATTTTTAAATTTTAACACATTTTTTTTTTTTTTTTTTTTTTTTTTTTGCCTAATAAATATTAGTTGTTTCTTTTTTAAAGGATATTATTTTACCAGTTTATTGGAATATCAGATAAATTTATTTGTTTCAGTAAAAATAATTTATTTTCCCAATAGCTAAATTTTTATTTTGGTGGCGGTCAGCGAAATCTTGCACTGCGCTAATGGGAAAAGGAAATCACTTATATGATGATTATACCGTACCCTTCCCCCATGTACTCCTTGACCACGACATCTTTTTAATTAAATACTTTATTAAATTATTTTCCTAATGTTTTAATACTTTATAGGCCAAAACTTAAAATTATGATATAAAATGACAAAAATTATAAAATGAAACAGAAATGCTATTTTATATTGTAAAATGTTGCTATCAAATTATAATTAGTAAATTTTAAATAACTAAAATTCTTAAATATCAAAAATTAGTTTATGAAAATGTATTGTAAAGTGAATAAAAAATTTAATAAGAAATTAAATGTGAATGAAAATTATCAAGTAATAAGCATTAAATGTAAATAGTGCATACATTAAAATTAATAATAAATATTAAATGAAATGTATTCAGCAGCAAAAGGATTGGAGTGATGCGAGTAGCAGAAGTTGTATTTCCGTACTAGGCATGCTTAAGCAGATTTCCCTTTTTTTGGACTGTACATATGTAATGAATTCCTTAAATGTCGATATTTATGGAAATGAGGTTGCAGATAAACTGGTGAAGAGAGGTTCAGACCTCCCTTTAATACACTTTACGAAATCTCTGCAATCAGCAAGAATTTTAACATGATTATATAAATGGCAAACCCCTCCACTAAAAGAATGGCACACAAAAACTATCCTGTTGGTTTTCTAGGCCTAACTTGAAACCGAAAACCCCAGACTGCTCTTTTTAGATTTGCCAGTGGCCATTTGTGGGGGCTTTGTATCTTTAGGGGTTAGAAGATTTTTACAACAATTGTAGGAAAAATCTTTTCACCCCTATAGAAACAAAGCTTTTTCTATAGGGTCAGAAAAGTCAGTAAATGCTACAGCGGAACACATTTTGGTCTGTCTTTAACTCTCTTACTACGACTTAATAAGAAATCCTTTGATGTTTTTGGACTTTTTGAGGGTTAATAATCTCATGGACCTTGTCTAGCAGTCGCTAGACGTGGAGGATATGAAGCAACAACAAATAAAAAGTTCTATGAAGAAAATATATTGGGTTGTTCGGAAAGTTATTTCGTTTTTATATGAGAATGAAAAACAATAGCGAATAAATATTTTATTGAATAATAAATTGTCATTTCTAGTCCAATACTTTTTATCATCTTTCTGGTCGTAGCATGATTACATACTCATAAAATGATTGGTTTTCACTAGCAAACAACTGATTCAGGAGGAAAAAACGAAATGACTTTCCAATTAATACAATATTATACATAGGTTATGAATTTAATTATTATTTCTATTGATTGTATATTGTTCACGCAGTATATTGCTAATTCAAATCAGTTTGTGGTGATTGCTGAAGAACTTCGATCCAATCATGAAATAATTTTGCCCTCATCAGAAATGTTCCAGTTGAAATCCTGACAATAATTTTCATCACGTCCCTAAGAATTAAATAGACAAAAAAAATCTACAAATTTATGGTCTTTTGGAGTACAGATCAAAATATGCAGCATTCTGAGTCGATATCTTACCAAGGAACACTCTTCCCACTGATTTCACTTGTCTTGTCCATGAGTGTCTATATATTCCTCACTGTTATCATGCGTCGCAGATATAGCAATAGCAGAAGCGCATACGCGGTCTCTTCTTCATAAAGTTATCACTCTACTGTGAGGGTCATAGTTCTTGGAAGACTAGTCTTCAAGGAATCATTCCTGGAACATCCTCCATGACCGCAAAATAGAGTAATAGTAAATGCCAAAGAAATAAGCAGTAAATCATTTAGAACAAATGGTGTCGTGTGCCAGCCAGGCCGGCAATATGGGGTGCGCTGCTCCACTTTTCCAACTGAACCATATTTGGTGTGAAGTCCGACTTCCTCAGTACACACATGCCATAGGTACCCGTTTATAGGGTAGGCAACCATTCATACACACACAAAGAAAAGACAAGAAAGAGAGAGAGAGAGAGAAAGTACATCCATGCCCGAGCCAAGATTCGAACCCAGATCCCACCCATCTGTAGTCAGGTACTCTATCCACTAGGCAGACTTAGTACAAATAGTTTGTGAATAAGTGAATGTCAACTTCAACACACCTCTCTACATCCTTCAACACAAAACAAACAGCCCAAAGTTTGTAAATATTTTTTTCCGCTCTCACAAGATAGTCTTATAACATTAATAAAATACTGGAAGTGTACAATCAATGTGCATTGATTGTACACTTCCAGTATTTTTCCATCCGATATAGGGTAGTTTGAAGCTTCTTTTTGGAGAGGAACCACAAGGGCAGAAGACTGACTTGACCTCTGAATTCACCTACAGTCGTTAGCTGAGCAAAATAGAACGGCCTTTACGCCTAGGATGACCCTACCAGGGGAGTACTCTCCCGACATACATCACCCGTTCAGCCCAGGAACACCGCCTCACCACTTTGAGGCCGACTGCAGGACTTGAGGCAATGTCCTCCGGACTCTACAATCGGCCATGGCGAGATTTAGGAGTGGACACTTAAAATATCTGAGGTTCTTGAATGGAGGGAGGATTTTCTCTCCTTGTTTCCTCCCTGCCAGTTCTGCTCACCTTCTTGTTTGTCTTGGTGCCTCTTGGAGGCATCTGTGGGATGAGCAGGATTATGATCTATGAGAATCTGGCGCGTCGGGGCCTTCTGGACCTGGTGTATTCTTTCCTGCACTAGAGGGATAAACAACAACAACAACACACTTCCAGTAAAACTGTCTTTACCTACATATTTCCCCATGCAAAATACTAACTAGTAGATAACACATTTGTGCACTTTCAGTCAATCACAATTCAGATTGGAATCCAAAAAACTACAATTTCTTTTTGTTTCATTTTTGGAGTTTTAAATACTCTGTGTACAGTGCACATATCTGTTTCCTTAACCGAGGACTCCGGAGTGCGAAGCGCATAATCGGTTAGGTAGTCAACCTAACGTGAAACTCCCAACGTTTAGTTCCCAAGCATGCTTGGTACTCAATTTTATTGAGACACTGAAGGGATGAAAGTCTGAGTTGACCTTACTTAGTCTGAGGATAGAACTTTGGACCCGTGCATTGCTAACGCTAAACACTACCATTACGTCACCGGGCTTTCTTACATTTTTATCTAATTATGTATTTATTGCATTGATAAATTTAATTTATAGTTGATTTTTACCGAGATGAAAAATATATTGATGCTAATTTATGAAAAGGAGAGTAATCCTCTCAGAGAGAAAGAGAGAGATGTAGTTCAATTTATACTCAAAAGAAAATCTATTTGGTAGCTCATAATGAATAAAATAATTTGTTTATTCGTTTTAAGATTACAGAATCAATATTAAATATAGTGAGACAATTTATTTTAATTCTAAAGAAAAGCGATTAAAGTTCAAGTTTTCTGGTTGGATCCACAACTGAGTAATTAAAAAAATATATGATGTTTTATATCACATACTGAATAAATGCATAGAGGTTTTATTAAATTTTACCTTTGAATCCAATAATTTAACTTATTTTTCTTCTGAAATCCGTTTGATGCCGCAATATTCTGATGACGAAAGATATTATATTCATAAACAGAAGACAAAAGGTTCGATACCTGATCCTTCTAAAGAGGAACTGACAAAGCATCTACAGTATATTTTATATTTTCGTAGGTGCTAATTTTCTTAGATGCTAAGCATATTAATCTTTCTTAGGTGTTAATTTTCGATCAGTACAACCAAGAAATTTCGATCAGTGGACATCAACTAAAATGTTGACCGAGGTACTTAATTATAGTTTAACATTAAGAGTTAGTTGATAGTGTTTTTCAGCTTTGATCGAGGCAACATATAGTTTGAAACTTATTGCAATAACTTTGATTATATTTCTTTCAGAAAGCTAAGCGCTATATAAAGATAGAAAGAGACAAATAGATGATAATGTAAGGAAATATTTGTAAAAAATTCAATAGAAACTTGTAGACTCACACAAATTTTTATTTATATATTTATATTTGGAGTTTAATTTTAATTATTACGACAATTTTCAACTCTCTTAAAAACATGTTTTCTTTTTATTTCTAATGTCCGGCTATTACAGGAATTTCATCTGTCAGCACTAGAATTGAGGAAATGAAGGCAACTTCTATAGTGGGGCATCCCAGTAGTTGTGCCATTATTTATCAGAATGTGGGTGGATCTTCTTAATTTTGAAGTCGGGACGAAGCAGAAGACCCTTATAAATGGCCTACCAACGCCAGAGGAATCATTTCACACGAAGGACATTATGACCACGACATTTTTAACGTGGCCCACCCGCCATTAGCGACAATTCTTCGGTCGAATCAGGATTCGAACTCATATTGATAATAAAAACAAAAAACTTTCTTACCAAGCAAGCCTTCAGCTCTTAAAAATTGTATTTCACAATAATTTGTTCAATCGCATACTTAAAATTGAAAAAGAGATAAACCATAACACTCAATATGATTTTAAAATATGTCAGAGAAAAGTAAAAACTGTAAAAAGTAAAACACTAAAATTACCAGCAAGTAAAATAAAACTTCAGTAGACAAAAATATATGACTACTACTATAGACTTTGACAAAAAAAAAAAAAGGGAAAGAAAACAAAAGAAAAAAATTGAAGAGATATCAATGAGTAAGATTAATCTAATGTGTGAAAAAGCACAATGCTATGTGTCTCCAATAATGATAAACCCATTCATCATTATTGATTGATAAATGATGTTTTTATTTATATAATTTTTTAAAATGAGCATATAATCGACAGAATTCGCTATTTTTTTTCCCTTCAAGCCAATGTATAATTTATTTTGATTTTTTTAAATAAAAATTAGCCTATATTTCAAACCTCTGAGAGCGTTTGAACTTTATTTGTGAAACTTTATAAGAATTAATTTTTAATTGTTTTATTAATTCGAGATTCTTTTCACTCAATTCTACATTTCTCGTCAGGTAAATCTCGTGAGATTAAATGGTTCTACAGTTTTTTAATAGTATTAAGTAACTCATATTGTCATATTTAATATTTTTATTTTTTAGTTTTTCTTTTACAACAAGAATATGAAAACAATATTTTCCTTTCTAATACAAAACTAAATTTTTCCTCTTAATAATTATGTTTTATTTTATATAAATACATAAAACGCAGCACAGATTTAAAAAAAAAAAAAAAAAACTCTTCGAGTCATGAGTTCAACAGTTCGTGTGTTCAATTCTCACTTCGGATATGGATGTTTGTATTTAAAAATTTATTTAAATATGTATGTTTAAAGGAGAAGATTTTGGTCCTACCGTACAAAAACCATTTTGACAAACCAAATCACATTGAATATAAAATTTTCTAATTTTTTTTCTCTAAGCAATAATTATTTAAAATTAAAAATAAACTAATATTATTATTATTTAGTTGAAATCTGCCTTAAATTTCTAAGTTCCATCTATCACGATTAATTTATAGTCACTTTGAGAAATATAATGCTTTTTTATTCCCGTTCTATATAAAGGAAATTAATTCCTAAGCATTGGTTTTAAATTAAAAAATTTATAATAATTATCATTTTTATTTATTTTTTAGTTTTTATTAAGTTTTTTTACTATCACTATATGCTTAGCTTAGTTTATTTTAATAATTACTAAACTTTATTTCGATTACTGTACTATTATTTTAATCTGGATTTGATGTAAAGCTAAAAATTGTTAGAAATTGAAAATGAAGTTAGTAATAATTATCATTTGTTTCTTTTGAGCCTTTAAATTATATATTAACTATTATAAATATTGCCGCGTGCATTATGGGAAGAAGTGTGGTGTTGTTGCAACAGAGCAGTTTCCCCAGACCTTCATCGGAATCTTGCAAATGAATAGAAAACTTGGCACAAACGGCTCGGACAAACTTATCAATCGCGATTCGCTCCATTTGCTCTGATTGAATGATATCCACAAGGACAGTCTAACGACACGCTTTTTTCTTCCTTTTCTTTTCATTTCTTCAAAAAAAAAAAAAAAATGATTTATTTGTTTTTATAATTCAAATACTATTGTTCAAACGGAATACGGAAAATATTTTTCTTATTATTTATACATGGCATTCTGTTATTTATATGTCAGGAGTGGGTATTATGAGGACCGCGATCGACCGATAGACAGCCAAATTATTTTAGGGGTGGTCGCCGGTGTTAATTTTTATGATCCACATATTTTTAAATATATTTGTTTAGTTTTAGATATGATCAAGAGGCAAAAAAACATTTGAATCGTCCTTGCTGATGTAAACTAACCATAAAATGGATGTTGTGATTTATTTATTGCTTGCATTAACAATCAAATATTAATACTTAATGTGCTTTACATGCTACATGAAATAAATTTACCTTTACTTAATGATGAATAAGTATTTATTTTTTAATAGGTGTGTCAAGAGAGACACATCTCCAATAATATATAAAATAACCCATCCCACTAAGATATTGGCCAACATTTTCTTTCCAACTGCTCACTGAAGAGCTCATCCCACTGACACATTGACTTGTTTTGGATGGGTGGACAAAATTGTATATTCAACATGATGGGTGAAAACGATTATTTGTTTAACTCACACACCAATTAGAAGTAAAATAAAGTGACGTACACATGATCTCAACTGTATCGAAAGAAACAACCAATTTATGGTTATTAAAATATTAATGATAGCGCATGACCCAAAAATGTTTGCCTACTCCATGGTGTTTGTTAATGAAATTTTAATCATGAATTGTTGTTTTCTTTTTTCTATATTCATATATTATCTATGTATTCGTTTTATCTACTTGTAACTATATTTTATTAATGTAAGTAGTAAATTAAGTTTTTGAACGCCAAAATGTAATTTTATTATATTTTAGTGGTACAGATATTTTGTAAGCGTTACAGAACATTTTTGTTGTGTAAGCTTAATTTAAAGAGGGTTTTTCACCGATAAACAAAATAATATAACTCGTCGTAATACAAGAACATTTATTTACAACACATACATATAAAAAAAAAAGATTAGAATTAAGTGAAAGAGAACACGTGCACCTATTGCCTGCGACGCCGAGTCATTGCGCAGGCACGAGAGGAGACAAAATCACCTGTTATTACCACTTCGCTCTCTGTAATAATTTTAAAAGTACTAGAGTAAATTTTGTGTTTATTTGTGATTTCAAAGCATTTCTTTTACGGTTAAATATTTTATATGTGTATCATCACATATAAGATCATTTAATAAGAATTTTGATCTCTGATTTATGTCTGAACATGAAAGATTAGATAAATAGTTACAATATTAAAGTCACTAATTAAATAGAATAATTAACTAATGAAAATATCCATTCCTTTTTAGTATTAGATGTGCGCAAGTGTAAGGTAAAAGATTCCAGTTAGAAAAGTCCTGGTGCTAGGAAAGTACTTGTGATACATAGTTTCAATACCTAGTACTTGTGAAACATTACTTGCTGATAAGGCTTATTCATGTTAATTGATTTGTTTAAAATCTAATACCCTACTATCGAAGTGGTGCAGAAGTTTGTAGCAGAGAGCGCCAGTTTAGGTGTCGACCTCATCTCTTGATCACGATTCAAAATTAAAATTGGTTTGATTTAAATTAGATAAAAAGGACGAGTGAAAATGATAACAATAATGTAATAACCAGTAAGCCACAATAACCTATTGCAAAAGGCGGCTTTCTCAATACAGGTGAATATGGGATTGATACCTGACCCATCAAAAAATCGCCTTGGAACTTTTGAAGTCTGTTTTATTTTATTTCAAAAACTTTATCTTGAATTTTATTAGTTTGTATTTTTATACAAATAAAACAAAATTTTAAATTTTTAGTAAATTTAAACCATTTTGGAACTTTTGAAGTCTAGCTTGTTTTATTTCAATAAATCTAGCTTGAATTTTATTAGTTTGTATTTTTATCTAAATATAACAAAATTTTTAATAAATTTAAACCACCTTGGAACTTTTGAAGTCTACTTTGTTTTATTTCAATAAATCTAGCTTGAATTTTACTAGTTTGTATTTTTATCTAAATAAAACAAAATTTTAAATTAAATATTTAATACTTGTAGATAATTTTTATGTCTTGTTGACTAAAAGGCCTGGAAAACTGGAAAAAGAAAACAATTTAAATAACTAGAATAAATAAAATCAGATCATCTTTCAGAAAGACGATTTTTTAATACAATCTGTGATATTGCTTGATCTCGAAAATCTTAAACAAAATAAAACTTTCTTCACAAATTTTGAACTTATTTCTGATATACCCCTAAGAAAGTTTTCCTTGTTTTGTTCCAAAAATATAAATGTTTCTGTTTTGAATTTCTAGCATCATTGCTAATAAATTTTGTAGGTCACTTTTTACTGGTATTCGTAGTTTCACTGTCATCAATATTACCAAAAGAAAGAACAAAAGTTAACAATTCCAAATGTCATAATAATCTAATGAATTTAAATAAATAAGCATATAAGGAAATATAAATAAATACTGTTTTAGAATATAGGTTTAATTTGTTTTGACATAGAAATGTATTTTTTTTCCAAATAAATTCTGATAACCTTAATTGTTTTCTTTTTTCAATTGTCTTTTAATTAACAAAACACAAAAATTATCTATACATACAAGCCAATATTTAATTTTTTAATTTTTTGTTTAAACAATATTAAATTATTTAACAAGATAACAAGCTAATCTTTATTTTACTTTTAGTAATTTTGATCATTTGGCATTTTTCAGTTAATTTTATGGCAGATACATAACTTATCTAATACACCTGTTTTAAAATACATACTGAAATAAATGTACAAAAAAAAAAAAAAAAAAAAAAAAAAAAAAACCCCTTTTGTTTTTTTTTTTTTAAAATAAAAGGGTCATTGTAAGTTTTACTCTAAATCATCATGATGTTTTTTTTAAATGCTAAAAACGAAATGTTTAATATTGCTTGAAAATATTTATTTTGTCGAATTACAATATCATTTCCCTACAACAGGGGTGGCCAAGACGTCGACTGCGGTCGACTGGTAGACATCGAAGACATTTTAGGTAGTCCACGCAACCATCCCGATAATAACCTCGGATATTGACAATTTAATTTATGACATAGAATCAATAAATTATTTAAAATAAAAATTTATTACAGTCTACACTTTAAAACCCAAAACAAAGATTTACGATTTAAAGATTTATGATTTAAGGTTTACGATTTAAAACCTAAAACGGACATGATGAGAGCGATTAAAACGTTCAAAAAACTATAGAAAGGTATGCATCTCAGTTAAGAGAACATGAATTGAGAAACTTCAAAAATAGGGAGGAAGAGTGCATCCATAATCCAAACCGAGACTTCAAAGATTTCGCTTAATACTTACTTGCTTCGTTTGAAGAATTTGAAAGAAGATTCGCTGACTTAATTAGATTGAAAGAAATACTCAATTTTATGATATTTCCATTTAATGAAAATCTCAACATCGATTGAGTTTCGGAAAAAATAGGATATTTAATAGATATCACATCAGTCACGGTCGAGGAAGAAATTATTAAATTAAAATGCGATATATTTCTTAAATACAGACCATATTTAGGAATACTGATTTTTGGAAATTAATTTCTGAGGAAACGTTTACAAATATTTACAAACTGATTTTGTATTTGAAATCATATTTTGGCTCGAGGTGTCTTTGCGAATCTGCTTTTTCAACCATGAACAAAAACCAAACATCGGTAGCATTTAACAGATGAACATTTAATTTCGTGATCATGCATTGCAATAAGCTCAAACCAGCCATAATATGATAAACTAGTCGCAGATATACAGTGCCAAATTTCAACTAAACGAAGTAAATAGGATGGTCAGTGTTTGATATATGAATACTTTGATTATTTTCGTCAGTAAATTTTTATTTTGTAAATATTAATATTAAGCTTTTTTTTAGAAAAATTACATAATTTACCATATTTTCTTGTTACAGAAAATAAATATGTACGTTAATTTAGCTCTGCCATTGGTAGACCACCTTCGATTTTTTAAATGTGGAGTAGACACCGAATCCCAAAAGTTTGGACACCCCTGCTCTACAAAATAATCAGAATTTGCCATATTCCCCATTACGAGTTGTGGATTATATACATTTACCGGTAAAAGTGATAAATATTTAATAATTTATCATATTATCCGAAGGGTTTTTTTTGGGGGGGGGGTGGCGATAATGTAGAATTACCGGTTATTAGACATAGTTATCGAATAAT
>JAPDSC010006699.1:0-12080 GCA_026290005.1 Latrodectus geometricus
ATATCTCTGATTTAATAGATAAATAAATATATATTATTTATTTATCCATTAACGAAATTATTTATGAAATTTTAATACGAAAGTTTTATTATTATTATACGAAATTTTTATAAAGAAGAAGTGAGCTACACTATAAGTGCTGCACTTTTTAATTTAACTGAACTAGTGTTAAAGAATTTTTAGTGGTCAAGAAATCAGAAAATATCAAAACTTGTAAAATTTCTTTAACATTAACAATGTTTTTTTGTGTTTTGTAAAACAATGATTTCAGCAGAAGCATAGAGTAAGTTATTCACAAGAAATTATTAATATATCCCTTTCTGTTTTGTACTATGTGTCTAGTAAAATTATTTGTTTATGTGTATGTTACGTATTCTTAAACTGAATTAAAGCATTCTAAAATAAATAATTTTGAACTTAAATAAACTTTAAATAAATTATTTTTTCATAAACTTAAACTATTTTCTTTTAAAAATAATTTTTGAATAAAAGTATTACGACATGTTTTTTATAAGAGATCTTGGAATAACTTTATTATAGAATGTGTCATATTCAACAATTGAAATATATTCGTTTAAACCACAAGTTAAAATTTCATTATTTAAGTTATAATTTTAAAAATATTCAGCATGATAATATTCACACAGCCATTCTAAGTTGTATTACTTAAATGAGAGATATTACGCTGGTAACATATTGAATAATAATTTAAAATACGTATTTCTGCTTACAACATGATACGGATTTATCTTTATTGCTAAAGTACCTTAAAATTATACAAAATTACTTGAATTTGGTATTTACTTGACTACACTTGTCTACTAAATAGGTAATTTTTGATTCCCAATAAATAAAATTACTTATTTGTTGAAAACTGGGGAGTTTCCAAAGGCAATTAATTCAAATTAAAAGACCTTTAGTATGGGTAATTTTACAGAATTTGTTGTCGTACAAATAATTGATTTCATCGAAGGCTTATGTTATTAATTCTAAAGATGATACTTTTTTTAATTTCTTTCTTTTAAAAAACAATAGCTTACTATTATACGAAA
The DNA here is from genome assembly GCA_026290005.1 of Latrodectus geometricus. Lineage (NCBI taxonomy): Eukaryota > Metazoa > Arthropoda > Arachnida > Araneae > Theridiidae > Latrodectus > Latrodectus geometricus. Next base: position 1,053 of record JAPDSC010006699.1, read on the forward strand.
AATATTCGCGCACGAGATAATTATCGTTAATCGAATTTAAGTGATCTATTTAATCTATCTATCTCTGATAAATGCGAAGTAATTATTAATGAATAAATTGTTGATTTATTATTATTAAGATTCCATGTAGCTTTCAATTTATTTAGAAAGATAATTTAACCAAATTTCTTAAATTATTGTACAATTTATGAAATTGATATTAAATATTTTTCAAGTATGAAATATTTTTACAATTAGTTGATGGGACAGTGAAATTAATTTACATAAATTTAAGTACTTCAGTGTACAAATAATACTACACAAATAAATATTATTTATTAATTAATCCTACTCAAATTATATAGATCAATGAATATCAAGTATAATACATAGAAATAAATTCATTTTTCATAAAATTTAACAACACTTTCTTTATGTTCTGCGATACATATGGTTTATTTTTAAATATATTAGTGCCTCTTAAATATCTTTTTAAATGACAACTCCTTTTGTTTAAATCGCTTTTTTAATGTATTAGGGCTTTTATCAATATGATTTTTTTACTATAGAAATCAAATGTATCAGAAACTTTTCAACTATCTTTACCTCATAACTGTAAAATATTTCTTAAAAATATATCATGATTAAAATCTACATGGTACTAGCACGCAAAAATAACTTCTCAAACATTTTTAATTTGATTAAATAAAATATTTTGTAGAATCGTATTTTATCAATATCTGTAAAATACATTATTTAAAATTTTAATATCAAATAATTACTGAAAATTATAATAAATAAAATACTTCCTTTTAAACTTTTTCTCACACTTTTATTCTCAATCAGATAAATAATAGTTTCTACACCTGATATTTAAACAGTATAAAAATATCAGAAGTTTAATATAAAAAGTGTTAGTGTATAAATATTCATTAAGGAATTAGAAGTATAAATATATTAAGTGATATTGCCTGGGTCAGTACGCACTAACATTTATATTTTTAACGCAATTTGCTTGAATGCTAACAATTTATGTTTAGTTTTATTGTATTTTATCAGATTCTTAAGCTTATTGTTCTGTGAATTTAACAACGTGTTGTGTTTGCATATATGTCTAACCTACTGTTTAACCTACTAACAAATGTTTCATTAACTGTCTAGACTAGCACTTCTGTTTAAATACATTCCTGTGCTATTGCTTAAAGCAAAGTTACATGCACTCATGCAATGTTTAATCTTCAGAACTCACTGTTATTAAATATAAAATTATTTCTTAATCCTCAAAAGCATCGTTTACTTTGAAATATTGTTTAAAAATGATATCTTCGAAATTTTATTGTTAGGCTTTAGAAATGTTATTTATTAATATTATATTTTTAATCAAGTTATATCTCATAAAACGATTAAAAATGTATTTTGATAAAATTGTATTAATAAAATTATTTATGGTATTATTAAAATAAAAGTTCTTAATATGACGCAAAATGATACACTAGATTATTGCATTAGCATTTAAAATTTATTTTGGGACTGTTTACAATATGAAATTTCAAACTTTTCTGTAGTCTAGGTTTTAAAACTAAGTGTCTCCTTAAAAGTACACATCTCTAGCAATCTATACATTTAATATAATATATGCAACAGAAACCACTAACTATGTCTGAAAAAACTTATAAAAAATTAATCTTGTACTTAGCGAATTAACAGTTAAAAAATTTTTTATTAAAATGTATTCGTTACTAAATACTAAACTGTTCTCTTTTTCCCAAAATTAAACATTTCTTTAATTACTTATTATTATTCTTAGTACATTACTTATTATCATATACTTAATATAATATTAAATGAGCCATAAAATTAAGCATTTAAAGTGTTTGCCGAAAGTTGTAAATTTTTTATTAAATATTTATTTACTTAAAGATTATAAATAATATTAAAATAGATGAAATCGAAAAATAAGAATAATTTTATAATTTATCATGAAAAATAAAATTTTTATTTTAGGAGAATATTGTTATATTTTAGGAAAAGTTTATAATCTCTAATACTTTAAACAAGCATAATATATTTTATACTAATATTTTAATCATTGAAATTTAATAGATTAATTTGTTATTCCTTTATTAAATTTTATTATGAAGAGATAAAATAGGAAAAGTAAGAATTTTATTTTATTTTTTAGATGTACCTATTTTTTTTTTCTTGAATAGATACATCAGCTAATGTAAATCTAATTTTAGTCATTTGATTAACACAAAATAATGATTTTTTGTGTGATTTTTTCTAGTCAAAATACTAACATTTTCATTCCTTGTATACTAACACATAACCTTCTCTCGCAACTAACCCAGGCAATATTTTAAACCGATGCTCTCGAGATCTTGGTATCATCGATGATGTTATTCCTCCGACGGCTTTTGACTGTTTAGAGGTAATGCGATTCCATTTTCTTTTATACAAAATTTTTGTAAAGTATGTGTTTGACATGATATCATTATCTCGATATGGTATCATGTGTTTTATTTATTTAATAAATACTTTCAGGTATGAATATTTTATTTCAAACCCATGAATAATAAAGAATGTTGTATAAGTAAGAATATTGCACACAAAATTAAATTTTTCGTTAATCTGCGCTTTAGGTCCCCTACTCTGCCAGCTTGGCGATAAATGCACCAAGCGTGGTAAACCGAACGTTTTTATACCCAATGAGCTCTTTATGGCAACCTCCGAGGAAATAATTTGCGTTTTTTGCGCATGCTCATTAATTGGTTTTTTTCTTTTAGCATTTTTATTGGTCGTTAATTAGTTTCAGTTTGAAAAATCGGTCATTTTCATTGGTTGCTGATTAGTTAAAAATCGTATTCCATTATCGCCATGGCAACAGCGTTTTTGAAAACCCGCCAAGTACGGGATCCACAGCACACTTTCGCCAAGTTGGCAGAGTAGGGGACCTAAAGCGCATTTTCACCAAATTTTTTTAAAATATTTGGATCTTGATTTGATAGTGTATCGATATAATAACCCAATTGGTATGGCAAATTCAATTTAAAAATTCATAAAACTTGTAAGGCGCTTTGTGAATTGTTTCTAAAATATTTAAAGTGAGCTAATATATATATATATATATATATATATATATATATATATATATATATATATATATATATATATGCTGTTTGGCCGTAATTGTAATTGAAACGTAAGACATGAATGCATTTAATTGAAATAAATGTCTTAATAGAACATTTTGACAGTTTTTTTTTCCAAAAAAAAAAAAAGAAAAAAAAATGGCAAGCATATTAAGTTGGACATAAAAAAAGCCTCTTTCAACTTAGTTGCCATAAAAAATTATGGTTAATCTATAAATAAAACATAAAATTCTGGTCGAAATAAGGGAATTTCTAATGAATGTTAAAATGTGTGATACTATTATAAAGGCGTGCACAGTTATTGGTGAAGTTAGTTAATGAAGTATAATTTGCTATATCATAAAATTTAAGTTTACCGGAAATATTTTAATGAAAGTATTATCTGATCATTCAAGTTTAATAAATGGTATTTTGTTATATTTTATTTTTAAATTTTTTGTATCTATCTCTTAGATATTCTGCAACTTATTCGGCATAATATGCGTCGTGGCTATTGTTGAACCATGGTTATTACTACCTACTTTCGTCATCAGTACGACGTTTGTATTTTTAAGAAAATTTTACTTGCCAACTGCTCGTGATGTGAAACGTTACGAAGGAATAAGTAAGTACTGTGCTTTGAAAACGTAACATTTATTTTAAATAGATCTTATTAGATATAACACTAGTCATCTAATCCATACTTTTTGTGAATTTAAAATGTATCGCGACTTTTCAGTTATCAAGAATTTAATCAAATCAAAATTAAATCTTGATGGTGTTATTCTGTTATTCAGTGGTACTAATTATAACCAAATATAAATATGTTTGGATTTACCGTTATTTAATAGTAGAAATTTACTCTTTGAAGTATATTCGTGCTACTGATGAAGAATATAAAATATATATTACGTTTCTACCTTTTGCAACCACATCTGACATAAATACTGAAAAATTAATCTTCTTTGCGATGCGTAAATTAACTCTCTATGTATGTAACGTCTTCTTAGAAGATGATTCGAAGTGGACATTTTAATGCCTTACAATTACCTACAGCTATAAGAGACGATACCGAAAATTGAAAAAAAAATTTTTTTCCTAAGCATTTTATTAAACCCTTAAACTACTGTATAAAAATCAATACTTTTTAAACACAGTTAAAGGTGATTATCAAGTCTAAGAAAGAAAAGTTATTCAGTTGAATATACAGAAAAATGTTGTATAGTTATATATGGTTTTAATATTAATATCGATTATTCGAAATTAAGATTTACGCCATATATAAATATCGATAGTTGATAAGTGTGAATAACGCAATTTACAGAAAGTAGTTTTTAATAATACTATAGTTCAGCATATTTTTGTCCGAAATTCTGCTCTTGGGGAAAAGCATCAATTTAACATTTAACCAATAACATTTACCAAATAATTTGAAAGTAATTAGGGAATGAGATCATTAGATACAATATATTTAAACGTCCTTAAGATGAAATTTTTTCATAAGAAAGGAAATTTTTGTCACAAAAATATCTAAAAATAAATCTAAAATAAGCACTTAACATGAAATCCTTAATGCGAACTTCTGTTTAATAAAAAAAATTACTAATTGTAATAGGTTAAACTGCTTTATTACAGAAAACGTAAAATGTTTGTACCCTTTTCTCAGAACAGCTAGATTTTCTTTCCTAAGACAATTTGATATTTTCTAATTTTATATTTCTTTCCCCGATTTTTTCATTAAAATTACAATACATTTCTCTACAAACCAGAGAGGAAATAAGACTGTGTATTGAAATATCATCTTGATTGATTTTCTTATGTGCTATTTTATAAAAATCTCTTTTTTCATCATATATTAATCTAATTTTGTATAATATTATCTAAGCTCATTTTCATTTATCTCATAAATTATTTCATATCGTTTTAGATTGGGGACATATTATTGATATAAATTCATTTTTTTCCGATTTTGTTTTGGGGGAAGCTTACAATTTTAGGTTTATATTATAATTTTTACATTTGATTGATAACAATTATTTTTAAATATTTTAAGCGAATAAAAATACCTTGTCATGGAAATAAGAAAATAATTTGTCAAATAAAATCAAGGATAGATTGAAAAAGTATTGTTCTAAAATATGAGAGTCTTAGCAATATTTTATTGATGGTTTTAAAAATCAGGTGCAAAATTGAATTAAAAAGGGATTGAGTGATATTAAAACAAAATCGAAGATGCTTGCAACTGCAGAGAAATTTATAATTTGAAATTATTCAATTAAAAAAATTAAATTCTGCAAAACAGATAACCAAAATTTGATATTAACTGAACAAATGGAAAAAACTTATGAATAAAATATTATTGGCAATTTAGGAGCATTTGAAAAAATACCATTAGTTTACAATAAAAAAAATCAGTATCTGATTACTTCAAGAATATATATTTAATCAATTATTTTTTAATGAATATCATCCAAGAAAGTGATGACATTTTAATTACATTTATTTTAAAATTCAACAAAACATTGATAATAAATTTTAAAATAAAGTTTATAATGTTAAATATTATTAATATGATTAATTAATGATTTGATTATCATAAAAATTTTCCTGGTGTTTAAATCATTCGATTCTTTCATTTTATGTTATTCGTATTAATTTATTACATTAGTTTCATAGTTAGATTTTTCATTTTATATACTGAAATAAGTTTTTATAACTAGTTCAAATTGATTTTAAGTTGATTTAAAGTCACCTTTGATTATCATTGTATAAATTATTAAGTATTACTATTTTTTTAGATTCTTATTAATAACCAAAAAGTATATAAATATTTGAAATATTTTTTATTATTATGTGAAATTCGTTCAAATTGCAGTTATTTAAGATTTTCCCAAAAATTTGTCTTAATAAAGTATAATTGCATTTTTTATACGTCAATTACATAGCAAAACAGCGGTTAAACCAAGCCCCTCCGTTAAAATATTTTATCATATTATATATATATATATATCATACATAACCCTGCCAATCTTAAAATTTATATATCGAATTCTAGGTATCTATATATGTACACCGTATGTAAATCCATTTATTTTTTAAAAAAAGACTATAGTAAAATTTTGCTTCTAAATTTAAAGCTTATGTTGTAGTTAAGTGTCTTTTTCTTTAATTATGTTTATATTATTTTCAACAAAGGGGCAGTTTTATTAACTTTTTCCACATTTACCTTGTTTCATTCTAGCTAAAAGCCCTGTGTTTTCTCACTTGAGTACATCTTTGTATGGCCTAACCACAATTCGAGCATTCAAAGTGCAACATCCGTTCGAAGTTAGCTTTGACCATTACCAGAATCAACACACGGCCACTTGGTTCATGTTTATTTCCGTAACCAGATGGTTCGGCATTGTATTGGATTGGCTGTGCGTAGTCTACATCACTTTCGTCACTGTGTCCATGGTCATATTATCTGAAGGTAAAAGGATTAATAGTTTTTAAATAACTCTATGTAATAAAGAGCCATTCTTTCACATAATACTGAATTATAATATGTAAAAAATATATGAAATAATATATTCATATAAAAGAGCATTGTATATTTCATTAAACAATAACTAAACTTACTTTGTTTTGCAGAGCAAATTTTAAGTTCATGAAGAAAGCTGAAATTAATGATACAAAATATCTTAAACTGGTCAGAAATTTCAAAGTTACATAACTACAAATTCAAAGTCTAATAATGCATTTTTTCACTTATGTATTAGTAATATTGTTATTTATCAGTTATAATTACTATGAACATTATAATTCTCTACTATCAATTAAAATAAAAATATAAGAAATAGCGAAGCTTTAAACTGGTACACATTCTTAGTCAAAGCAATATTTTTTAAATAAACAAAAGTGATTTTAGAAATAAAATCTTTATTATTAAATTAAATTACAATCTTTAGCATAAAAACGTAACAAAAACTTATCGTTGAATTCATAAAATGTTTCACCTTTTGAAAAATTCTGATAATATAATCTTTACTTTCAATTAAGGCTTATTTTAGGGATTTAATAGAGTATAATATTATTTTCTCTCTATTTAAAGCAATTAAAATATATAGTTTAATATTTTATATAACTCGTCATGTTATCAAAATATTAGCCTTAGAATAAACATATTACCTAAACCAATTGTCATTGAACGATAATATTCTATGCACATGAGGGATAGAAGAGTGGATTCCAAACCACTACAAACATCCAAGCCCTAGTGGGAATCGAATTTATAAATAGCCGAAACAAAGACCAGAGTAGGATCCATTCGGAGACAGTTCGGGAACATATTACCTAGAGAATAATACATAAACCCTGAACATTTAAAATGTAATGTAAATATTTTTAAAATATATGTGAATTTAATTTTTAATTATAAACTTTTAGTTTGCCTGATAGAAACTTTCTTTAGCACAGTATTTAAAATGGAATAAGAGGGACACACAATAAATACATTTATACATATTAATATATAAAGATCAAAAATTCAACCCAGTGATTAATAAACAAAGACCGGTTAAAATCAAATGCTTTGCAAGTGTTAATTATATTTAAGTGACAAGATAGAAATATGAGATGGAATTTCTTTTCGTCTTGTTATGTTTACAAAAGATACAATGGGTATGACAGTAAAGAACGCAGACAATCCACTGATTCTTATGATATATGTCAAATCTCTCTCTCTCTCTCTTTTATTTTAAACGTAATTCTTAGACTAAAAAATTTATGTGTAAGTTTTGAATTACAAACAAACTTTTATTCGAAATTTTAATATGTGTTGCAGATTGTATGCATAACATTCCAATTTTTATATAAATGCTCATATCATGAACATCAAATCTTACCTCTTTTAATCATGCATGGATATTTTCCTATACATGGATGGTAATTTTCCTATATTTTTATATATAATTTGTTATGTATAAAAATATTTTTATATATAACAAATTAATTCCCATACAAAAAAATTAAATAATGTTTTTAAATTATTTAAATGAATTCTATTATTGATTATTTTAAGGAATACTATTATTTACACTTAAGAATGTTCATGAAAATTTAATAATAGTATTGCCATTGGTTATTAAAATTCTAAATGGATTTAGTGATTCAATTATGTCGATTATCAAATCCCAAAACCACAATTATGTTAATTTTATTGCAATTGATTTGTATTGAACTTATTTGTCAAAATTGTACGTTTCAGATCCATCTTATGCCAGCAAAGCAGGATTGGCCATTGCGTCTGCTCTCCAACTAAGTGGCAGTTTCCAGTGGGGGGTGAGGCAGTCAGCAGAGGTTGAAAGTCAAGTATGTCCACCAAAAATTCTTATTTTTATCAGTTTCCTCAAGTATTCCCTATATTGTTTTTCCTAAACCCCTCAGTTATATTAAATGTAATATAGTTATGTCTAAGTTCCCAATTGTGAAATTTGATTCCTTCAGAAATTTCCTTTATGAAACAAAACATTCTAAAAAATATAGTTTTCAATATCAAATTTTCTGATATAAAAAACTGATTTTATAAGGAAAAGAAGATTTTGAATGTTATATTTTATACAAATTATATATTATTATTGTTATAAGAAATCCCGTCTAAGTTTTCTATTCGTTTTCTAATTTTTCGACAGCATTAAAGGTTTGTAACCTAATCACAAAATTGCAATTTTGTTCGGTTGTTGATTTACATTAAAACCGTCATATTAAAACAGTTTGTATTAGCTCTATTTTGTAATTGTGTTTAAAACTTCTATTTCGTAACGTTACTTTTAAGGAATCGTTTTTTCTTTTATATTTGTTATTTCTGAATTCTACGCCTAAATTATGGATAAAATTAATGAAGTTTGGACTCCAGATAACCATATAATACTTAAATATTTTGCATAATATTTATATGCTATTTCTGTTTTATTAGATGACTTCAGTCGAACGAGTTATCGAATACAGCAATTTGGCTCCAGAAGCTGCCTTAGAAAGCTCGAAGGATAAGAAGCCCCCGAAAGATTGGCCTTCTAAAGGATACATCATCTACCAGAATGTCAATCTGAGATATTCCCCAAATGAGCCACCTGTTTTGAAAAACCTCAATTTTGAGATCTTTCCAGAAGAGAAGGTAATGCTGAGGAGTTTTTGATACAAAATCTTAGCTATAAAATAATATTATTTCTCACGGTTGAATCATTACTACATAAGCATCTCTTGTGAAATCTTACCAATGAGTTAGATAATATTCACAAATGTATACGTCCTCACAAAAATATCTTATATATGAAGTTGTAAATTTTGGGAAGAAAAAAACTCATTTTGCCGATTGAAATTATGTTTGAGGTATATTATATGATCGAGGGGAATATAAATATTCTTAATAATTCTCAGTTAACATGATAACTCTACTTTATAACTGGTTCAAAAATTGGTCATTTCGAATTAACATCATAAGCCAAATTATTGTTTCAATGCAATATTTATATGAAATAAAATTTTGCCTGGTATCAATCTTTGTTTTTGAATTCCGTATACAATGTGATGTAAAAGAATTATCAGTATAAAAATATGGGTGGTTCAATATTTCCTTTTGAACAAATGTGCTACTTTCAATGAGATGATCTATAATAGTTATATGAAAAATATGTAAGAGTTTCGAGGATTATCGTCATTAAATTTTTTATACATTAAAGAGGGAAAGCATTCTGTCCACCTCCACAGTCTGACATTAATCCCACTTGGTTTTCATGAAAGATACGTGAACCTATGGTAAGTGGCATAATTTATCCCGAAGAACGCGAAGCATCACTCCTGTAATCACATATATTTGTCTTAGTAAAAACTGCTGATCTAAATGACTTTGAAAGACTTTGAAAACAAATTGGAATGGTCCGAAGACTAGAAAAGAGTATTCCTTCACTGCTTGTTGGCTTTTCGCGTGATGTTGCTGTGTATGTTTGTACCAAATGAACGAATGACGTTGAGACTAGTGGCTGAAACACAGTGTTTGATATCCATATGGCATTAACGACAGAAAATGTCACTTCGTAAAATAAGATCAGCTAAATAAGACTGAGACAAACACTACGGATTTTTGTGCGTAAGAAACACATTTACTTTGAGGTACATTATATATGGTCGTCAAATAAACCACTCTCAGCCACTGATCTTATTTTTACAAGCGGGATAACCTAAGATTTCCTAAGTGGTTAATGATGAATGGATGTCCAACATTGAGGCGCCTGGTACTCACCGCACCGTCATTCGTCTACTTAGCATAGGTATTCATATTGAATGTTTGCAAGCAGCCGATGAGGTGAGCAGCCTCGGAAATACTCATTTTCTGAGTCTAGACCACCACAAACTGTCCATTGCCAAATTTTGCCTTTTTAATGATTCACATAAGTGATCACAAGAATGATATCTCATTTTTTCCCCGAGAATTTACACACTGTGTCCATTGGATCACGTACATTATATGTCATTAAAGGGGATACGTCAAATAGTGATGATGGTCATATTAATTTTGGTTCTTCGATGATATATTTATATAATACAACACATTACAACTACTCATTAAAAAAATTTCGTGCTACTATTATTTACACCTTATATATTCGAACCTTACGCGAACTTGCCACAAAAATTGACAAATAGTTTGTTGGTTGATAAATTATATCATTGTGTACTGTACTTGTACTTTCACTTATATAATCGAAACAAATATTGATCTTCATCTGCTGTACGGGGCAATACCATTTGAAGTGTGTCCAAAGGTAGTAGTTAGCATGCCTCAATAAACAAGTTTCTGATGAAAACCTTTTTTCCCCCTACAGGTTTTACTTCTCGAAACTATTTCACCCTCTTATTTTTATAATTTAAATATCTTTTT
>JAPDSC010006699.1:12090-39238 GCA_026290005.1 Latrodectus geometricus
AACTGACTACGGATGGGGAGGAACTACTGGGTTCGAATCCCGGCTCGGGCGTGGGTGTACTTTCTCTTTCTCTCTCTGTGTGTTTCTTGTCCTTTCCCCCGATAATGGATGAATGTGGCCCGCCCTATAAAAGGGTTTGTGGTGGTGTGGCGTGGGCTATGCTATTCGTACCTCCGTGGCTTGGTTCACCGGTGCCCACCGGGTAACGATAAAATGAGTAGCAGTTTCAGGCCTTGTAGCGGCAAATGGGCTAATGTACTTACTTGCTCAAGGGTACCCTTCCATTAGAAATATATATATATATATATATATATATATATATATTAAAAGTTTTTCAATAGTATATTGCAGCAGCAAGCAATACATAGAAATTATTTCAGACTTGAGAAATGAATTCAACAAAAGCTTTAAAGGTTTCAGAAAGATTTCTGCTACCTTTAAAGCTTTTAAAACTTTTACAGAAATAGGTGCAGAAGAGTTATTTATTTATATAATGGAGAATTTTGATTTTTAAAATAATACTACATTCGAGTTAAAGTTGACTGATTTTCGAAATAGTTTCTCTATGAAATTGCTTTCTCCAAGCCCTAAAAATATTTAGCCTCTTCTTTCTAAAATAATTTCTAAATATCAGTCCAGATTTATCTCAAAATAAATAAATGTTTAGTTACATAGATCAGTAGGAGATTTTCTTTTCCAGAATTGAAATTTATTAAAATAAGTAAAGAACCAGTTTCACTGATTCTTAGACAACTGTATTTGCGTATGGAACCCTTTACCTACTTTCTGTCGTTAAAAAACTTACTGGATTTAAAAGAAATTAAACTTAAGAGATTCCCTTCTTCTCGTCAAAGCAACTAAGTCTGATAAAAAAAATATCTATCATTGCATTTATAACTAACCACTGAATATTATGAACACAATTTTTAAATGTAGAAAATATCTGCAATAACCATTTTTAATAATGCTTTTTATTTGCTTAAAAAACTATGCTCTGAGCACAATATATATATCTATATACATCCATGATCAATATTAGCTCTACAGTATATTATATGAAAAATCTACTATACTACTTTTAATATAAACTTATAAACAGCAGAACAGATACTAAAGAAAAGACTGAATATTACACAATTAAAAATTAAGGCATTGGAATATTTAACCATGTATGAATTTAACAATGAATGCTTAACATCATAAGTTGTAGAGGCTGCCGTGACCTGGTTGGTTAGGGTGTCGTTCTTGTTACAGGAAGGTAGTGTGTTCGAATCCCGGCTTAGCCGAAGATCCGTCGTCTTCACTAATGGCGACTGGGGCATGTTAAATCCTTCGGGTCTCAATGTCCTCCATGTTCCCATTACAAATTAATACCTCTGGAGCCAGGCTTTGGGTCTTCACTGGTTTCAATCTCTAAATTGGAAGATTCAGGTGGTGCTGCCACCTATGAGCCAAAATTCGTACTTCCACCTTCGTATGAGGGTGCTCTATTTAAAAAAACGGAAGACACTCCCTCTCTGACTTCATTCGCCTAGTCTCTCTGACGAGCGGTCGTGGCGTTGCCAAGTGTCATGAACAACAACATCATATGTTGTAAGTAAAGATTGATATACTCTGCTTAGAGAAAATTATAAATAAGAAATGTAAATATATATATATTTCTAAAATATTATTTATAGTACAATACGTTTCATAACAATATATTTTTAATTTGTAGAATTTTGCAAATAACAATATAATTCTTTTACAATGAATTTAGAAGAAGAATCAAATTCCAACAATTCATGCCAAATAATTAATGTTAACAATACAGAAAAAAATAATTATAATAATTCAATTTTTGTTGAATAATTTATGACTGATTGAGATAGTTCAATTATAAATAATTATATTAAAATTTATTTCATAACGCTCAAAATTTCAAATATTTATGCTTGAAGTCACATGATTTTGAGTGAAAACTAATTATTTTTAAACATCGTATTTTATAATGACAAAGATATTCTTATGATAGCAAAGTTAATTTTAAAAATGAACTATTCTGAGTGGAATCTACGGATTCTTTCAATCAAATGTTATTAACATTTTATATTTTCTTAAACATAAAAACAAAAAAGATTTTTGCCATTTAAAAGCTGCTGTAGTTTATACATGTACTCTCTGAAAGTTTAACTTCAGGGCATATGTGATAGAACATGCCTTAAATGACATGTTCAGGGCATATTCTATCACATACATGTCCTGAAATAATGTAGATAGAATAGATGGAGAACAAAATAGAGATAGAGAATCCCATCATTATAAAGACACAGAATACCACATCGTTGTTAATGACACTTGGCGACGCATAGCCCGCCCGTCACAGAGACCAGGCGAATGAAGTCAGAGACGGAGCGTCTTCCATTTTTTTTAATAGAATTCCTCATTCGAAGGTGGAAGTACGACTTTTGGCTCATAGATAGCAGCACCATCAGAATCTTCCACTTTTAGGGACTGAAACCAAAGAAAGCCCATGCCCATGGCCTGGCTCCAACCACCCCCAGAGGTATTAATTTGTAATGGGAACATGGAGGACATTGCGACCCGATGGATTTAACGTGCCACAGTCGCCATTAGTGAACACGACGGATCTTCGGCTACGCCGGGATTCGAACTCACCAACTTTTGGTAACGAGAATGACGCCCTAACCAACCAGGCCACCGAGGCTTGCCATATCGTAGCCATAAAAAATACTTTATTAGCTACTTATGCGGTAGAAAACAGTTTGAAGTAAACTACTACTAAATATTTTTACATATATAGCTATATTTTCACATAAATAGCAAATAATTTTAAGCTACAGAATGATGACTTTGTTATGTTATTTAATCCTTGTGATTTAAATATTGAAAATATTCGTTGTAAGAAAAATGAAAGTTATTATTGCAAAAACAAGTTTCAATATATTAATTTTAATTGTACTTTTTAACCATAGTAGGTGGACTCTTATTTTAAATTGATAGTGCTTTAAAAGTTAAAGAAATCCATAAATTAAGTTATTATATTATATTTTTAATAATCATTCCCTGGTTTTTGTTCCCAAAATTCCTGCTCATCTATCGTATTTGAGATTCCAATCATGTTTCTTCTATTGTTTCACAATTTAAGAAGCATGAATGCTATATGATAAAGTGAAAAAATTTTTCCATTGTATAATTCAAATAGATATCACTAATCTGTGAAGTAGACCGAACTGGCAGTCGAATGGTTAGCATCCAGGCTTTCGTTTCAACAGCTCCAGGTTTTCAATCAGAGCGCAGGCGCAAATGTTTGCAGTTGTTTGAAATCCATTTTAAACTGTAGATCCCGGTCTATTTTGCCTATGGGTGTAAAAAATGACCATTAAGCAAACTCTTGAAGATAACAGCTAAATGGTTAATGCTCAGGGCTTTTTGTTTACTTCTTCAGATTTTCTATTCCAGGCTACATTTGAAGAGGTATAGGGTCTGCTTCAAACTGTAGATTCCAGTTAAATTAATTATCTCACAAATTTAAGGCTATATATTATTATCAAGTAAAAATATGGTAATTTCATATATTAAGTAGGCTTTGTACGTACATAGGCATCCTTATATTTACATACTAAAATAACATTAAGGACAAATGATGTTTTAATGATATTTTCCAAAATAGAAATCACCTTATTGATTGGTTCCATAATTGCTCTTTGTTGCTCATATTTTACCTGTACTAAATAATTTATTTATCATAATTAAGTAAATGGATATCTTGTGTCATTATTAACAGGAAGGGTAAATTGCTTCTTTACATGGAACATACGCCCTCATTTCTTTCTTCATTAATGAATGACTAATTAATGGAAATACTAAGAAGTTTTCTCTTTTAGAAAATGACGATATGAGAAATGACAAGTAATAATTAGAAAAGATTAACATATATGGCAGCAAAAAGCTAAAATTACAGAATTCTAAATATTTTGTAATGTCCAAATTTATAATCGTAAAACATTTTCTCTTTAAATTAAGACTGAATTTCATGAAATATCGAATTACTAATAATATTAAAAATTATTTTTTAAGAAAGAATATACATTATTTGTATGTTCTTTCTTAAAAAAATTATAAAGCTTGTTAAATATTTAAGAAAAAATTTTAATGTGTTGATTTCCTCATGAAGTATTTTGTTTAGTTCTCAGAGTCTATTTAATTGTCTTTAAGCACTTCTAGGGATTATATCTCAAAACGCATGCATCTCTATATATAACAAGGGTGGCCAAGATGTCGACCGCGGTCGACTGGTAGACCACGAAGACATTTTAGGTAGTCCGCGCGACCATCCCGATAATGACCTTGGATATTAACAATTTAATTTATGACTTATGACATAGAATCAATGAATTACTTAAAATAAAAATTTACTACATTCTACGCTTTTTAAAACCCAAAACTGTGCAAAGATTTACGATTTAAAGATTTATGATTAAAGGTTTACGATTTAAAACCTAAAACGGACATGATGAGCGCGATTAAAACATTCAAAAAACAATAGAAAGGTATGTATCTCAATTAAGAAAACATGAATTGAGAAACTTCAAAAACATGGAGGAAGAGTGCATCCATAATCCAAACCGAGACTTCTAAGATTTCGCTTTATACTTACTTGTTTTGTTTGAAGAATTTGAAAGAAGATTCACTGACTTAATTAGGTTGAAAGAAATAATCAAATTTTTCATATTTCCATTTAGTGAAAATGTCAACATTCTCAACAAGTATCTGAAAAAATAGGGCAATTTAATAGATATCGCATCAGTCACGGTCGAGGAAGAAATTATTAAATTAAGATGCGATATATTTCTTAAATCCAGAGCATATTTAGCTATACTGATTTTTGGAAATTAATTTCTGAGGAAACGTTTCCAAATATTTACAAATTGATTTTGTTTGAAATCTTACTTTGGATCGAGGTATCTTTGCGAATCTGCTTTTTCAACCATGAACAAAAAACAAACATTGATCGCATTTAAGAGATGAACATTTAATTTCGTGTTTATGCATTGCAATAAGCTCGTACCAGCCACAATATGATAAACTTGTCGCAGATATATAGTGCCAAATTTCAACTAAACGAAGTGAATAGGATGGTCAGTTTTTGATATATGAATACTTTGATTATTTTCGTCAGTAAATTTTTATTTTGTAAATATTAGTATTAAATGATTTTTTTTTAGAAAAATTACATAATTTACCATATTTTCTTGTTATCGAAAATAAATATGTATGTTAATTTAGCTCTACCATTGGTAGACCGCCTTCGATTTTTTAAATGTAGAGTAGACCCCGGATCCTAAAAGTTTGTTCACCCCTGATATATAACTTCATGGTTTGATTCTCGCCTCAGGTATGGATGATTGTACTGGCTCAGAATCCACTTAACAGTACGTCTAGATACCATTAGCTCTCACATAGTATGATTGTCCTTTTTAGTATAAATGTGGTTATATAATGGCAGGCTATCAGGATTTCCACTTTTCAACACTATAAGGGGCGGTTGTAATGGAATCTAATGGGTGTGTCATAGTGGCCCTAAAAAGGGCAAGCCTTCGTAATTTAGATGTTGTGACTAAGCAAAGGATTCCCAGACACAGCCTAACACCCCCCAGAGGTTTTATTTCACATGGAGAACACTTCAATTATTTAAGTCCCCAATCCTCTTTTAGTGAATACGATGGATTTTCATGTGGGTCTGCATTCGAATTCACTACCTGCCGTAAAGAGAAGAAATGCCTTAATCAACCAGGCCACCTCTGTGTAATTACATATTAAAAGGAAACAACAATTTCAATTCCTATCCTTCAGCAATTTTTAAGCTAGTATTGAATTTTTGTAACTACAATTCATTGTACTTCCTTTCTTAATGTATATTAGTTTTACCTTGATATTAATTGTGAAAAAGAAAAATTTTAAATGAATATTTACAAGCAAAATTTCTTTTATGGATATTTTTATTACTTAATGTTGAATCAAAATAAATGAATATGAAATATTTAGTACATGTAAATATACTTTAATTAGGAGTACTTCATGATTTTTTATTAGATGAAACTTTATTTTATCATTGTCATAAGTAATTACATTTAGATTCTATAATTTGAGAAATATTTATGAATTGTAATTATTACATATTTAATTACGACTAAACTAGCTACTATACTCAAAGGCATGACAGCCCAAGTGGTCTATAGTGCCTATTTCTTTTTTCATGACCAATGGCTCTGAGATACGAAACATAAGTCCCAGTTAACACGTTAGCCTAACATGAAACCCACAGAGTTTAATTCCCAAACATGTTTGTTACTCAGTTTCATCGATCCACTGAAGGAATGAAAGGCTTAATCAACCTTGACCAGTCTGAAAATCGAACCTCGGACTTATGTATAAAAAATGCGAAGCACTAACTCTACATACTTGATTACTTTAGCTCCAAACTAGTCACCACACAACATTCTTTGACAATAAGGAATAAAAAAAAATGTAATTTATAATATTTAGTAAGATTCATGCACATTGATAATTTTTTAATAAATTGCCATTAATCTTAGACTAAGATGAATTTACAATAATTTTATTCAATTAAAGTTTTCGACTGTGGTGACATGCTTTCAATTTTTGCTTATTTACAGGGCAAGATACAAATGTTAATTTCTTCAGGACAGAAAATGTATGTAAGTAAGCAAATATAAATTAAGAAAATTCACATGAAATATTTGTAACTATGTTCTCGAACCATGAATTACTATTCCATGAAATTCTGGGGCATTTTGAATTGCAAGATATTTTAGATTACAAATTGGATTTATTTTTTACAAAGCCAGTCTTAAATATTTTTCTTAAAACTCTTAAAGATATTTTATTTGTTTGGAATTTGTACTAGAGTGAAATGTTAAATATTCGTCTTCGAACTTTCAAATATGTCCTCTTTTGGTGTGTTACAAAATAATAAGATACCTAAAAACATCATTAATGCTCATTTAATTCTTATTTTTATCACATGTTTCTATAAAAGTCATCACTAAATTGGAAAAGCTTTAAATTTTACTATAAAACTATAAAATGAAAATTTTCAAACCAAAGATAACTATTCTCTCATTTGCAACTGAGATTGCTAAAAAGGAAAAAGAATAAAATATTCTACATAATTTAATTAAAATTAATGTGTATCTTGGTTACCATAGATACAATGCTAAAAGAATTTTTATGAACTTGTTTTAATGCCTTTTTTATATTCAATAATCTTCTTTTTACTTTCATTTTATTTTATCAAAAATTATCTTTAAATTTGGAACATTTTTAATTTTAGTATATAGCATATGACTGGAATGATATTTCTTTTTCCCCAAAGATGCCTTATTCACCCATTTATGATTAAAATATCTAATGAAGAAAAATTTACTATGAAAATCAATGACACCAAAATTGTACTATCATTAAAATTGAAATTAATAAGTATCATTTATAAGTTTTAAAATATCTTCATTGTTAAATTAAATCCCGATTTTGAAATTAACAAGGAATCTTTTTTAATAATTTTTTCCTCTTTTATCTAGAAATTTATCATTAGAAAACAATTCAATTTTATTTCTGATGTTAATTTTCTGCATTTTCATGAAGTTTAGTTTTATTTAATAGAAAAATAAACATATTCCTTCCTTAATTAAATGCAATTAAGATGTTAGATAAATTTATTTTTATTTTTTTTTATCTCTCTCTTTCCAATATTTAAATTTAAACCTATAAAAACCTTCAAAAAATATTTAATTTTAAACTGTTGTTCCATTCTCTTTTTATTCCATCTTTTAAATGTATTTTTTCGTCCGAACACCAATACAATTCTAAAACTAACTTTTAGGAGCTTTGCTTTTGTGTTACTTGGAACATTACGCGTTCGAAGCATAATGAAAAGTGCTTCCTCGTATATTCAATTTTATACCAGTAAAGACAAAAAAAAAAAAAAAAAAAAGGTTAAGTGCACACATAAATGAATGTAGAAAATTCTATTTCTTGAAAATTTATGCCAAAAATATCTCCAATTTTTTTCTATTGTCGTCATATGTCGGTGGAGATAATAGTTGTAACAATTATTGTTCACGTGACATCATTATATTAATTAGGAGGAAAGCTTATTTAATTTTAAAAACACTTACCAACCAGCTAGGTGATCGCAAACAGATACACATATATTAAAAATTACATATCAGTAAAACTTTTCATTCATTCATTTAATGAGGATATTTTTATGAGGATGATTGTTCTTATTTTATT
This sequence comes from Latrodectus geometricus, assembly GCA_026290005.1. Lineage (NCBI taxonomy): Eukaryota > Metazoa > Arthropoda > Arachnida > Araneae > Theridiidae > Latrodectus > Latrodectus geometricus. The sequence continues at coordinate 20,410 of JAPDSC010006699.1, forward strand.
TCTTTAACTTAATAATGAATTGTATCGTACTGGAAGAGAGAAAATATCTTGATAAATAATTAAGGGGGTATCAAGTAGCATGGCACAGTTGAATTTACTTAATTAATTTTTTAAATAGATTTTGATAGCTTATGCGTCAGCTCTAAAGATAATTTGCGTTGAAATGTTAAATATATTTACTTTTATTATTAGTTCTTTTGAAAATTTTTAAAACTCATCATATTTTAACTTTTTGATTTACTCATTTATGGAGCATTAATATCCAATTGATGGAGATTGTAAGACTGGAAGTCACTTTTATATATGATAGTTCTTTTCTGAAATTCCAGAATAGAATCTTACTTGTAAATTTTGTTCAATATTTCATACTTCTCAGGCTTAAGAATTTCAAATATTTATTCTGGGTTTCAATCCAGAATTACAGTATATGCCTGTTAAAAATTCACTCATTCTCTGTTAATTTAGAATCAAAATTTTACCTCATTTAAGTGAGCATTTCATTCATATTTGTGTAATACGGAGTGTTTTAGCTTAGGCAAAATTTTAACCCTCACATAAAAATTCTTTCTTAAAAAATTTCCAGAAAATATCAACTTATGCAGATGATTTTACTTAATAAATGTAGGAAAAAGAGGGAAAACAAAAGGGAAAGTTTTCATACAAGGTATCTTAATCAATGATACGAAATGAATTTCTTCTATTTTTATTTTTATTAAGAATAATTTGTATTTTGGTAAAAAATTTTATTGAACAGTTAATCAACTTTTCAGATCAAAAATGAAAAAGTTAAAACATAAAAATTGCGAGTTAATATTTTAAAAGAAAACATGTGCGTATAAAAATCTCAATAGTTAGTTATCAAAGAAAGTATGTAAAGAATGAATGTGAAACACAGGAAGATAACTTCTGAACATAGTTACTAGTGCCATCTACAGAATATATTTGCAACAAATATGTAACTTTTCCATTTTTTCTTCAAACTTTGTTTAAAAGCTCATCTTATGAAGGGCCAAAATAAATTTTTATTTCTTTGAAATTAAAATATAATTATATTTTAGGCCTCTAAATATTTTTATGGAATATCAATAAATTTTAAAATCATTTAAGCATCTTTTACTTAAATGATTTTAAAATTTATTAAAAATGGAATCATGAAAAACTCTATTAAAAATGGAATTCATGACTATTTTACATTCTTTATGTAAAATAGTCATGAATTCCATTTTTAATAGAATTTTTCTTTTAAGACTACTAACAAATAAAATTCCATACTTTAACTAAAAGAAATTATTTAAATTTTTATTTAAATTTTTATTTAAATGTTGTATATTTTAGCTTTTGCAAACTGAGAATTAATGACCAAGCGTAATACTAAAACAGAAAATTTTAAAAACTTTCAATAACATAATATTAAATGTTTATAAAATTTTCAGGAAATTCCTAACTATAATAACTAAAATAATGTATCCCAGAAACTTATTGCATCATCTTATGTTGCAATTGAAATCACAATTTTCTTCTAGTTTTTCCTTAATTTTTATTTTATTTCTAATGCACTTTATCAAACTTGAAAGAAATTAGTTAAATTCTTTTTTTTTTTAAACTTAACTATTTAGGCGAGATAACCCTTAATAGATATGTACATTCAAACACATGCAAATATTACGAAATAACTACAAATGTAATCTAAATGGAAAACAAGAACAAGGTATAAAAGAAATAAACATTTAAATGAATGATACTTTTTACAAAAAGTTTTCTAAATCCCTTTTGAATAAACTCATATTATTCTCTTTGAATTATAATAGTGAATTTTGAATACAGAAATTATACTGAGACCATAGCAAATAACAAAAAATAATAGGTTCACTTTTCTTTTAATTAATTCTACAATAATGCATTGAACGCATCAATCTTATCTAAAATATATATTACTTTATCAATACAATGTGCGTCGAAATTTAAAAATTACTTTTTTGTCTTTAAAATGACACATTTTAATGTCACTTATTAATCTTTAGAATGACATATTTTTGTAATTTTAAAATGCGTAAAAAATCTCTACAAATGTGCAAATACATGAAATAAACAGTGTACATAGCATGCTGAATTGTCACTTAAAAAATTTATAATGCAATTTATCTCAAAATCTTAGAAACCATTTTTGACCTTGATAAACACATTTTTACATAATTTTCACATACTAAATTGTAAAAGGACTTTATGTGTGAAAAAATTGTGCAGAAATTTTATGTCAAAATCTTTCAATAGAAAAATTTTTTGTCCATGATAAACAGATATGGAACCCTGATATATCCTTTCTCCAATTAAAGAAATCACCATATAAAACATTAATATAATCATATAAATAAGAAATTTAGATTCAATCATAAAAGATTTTTAAAAATCCAGAGTGAAGTGAAACCAATTAAAGTAAATGTTTAAATAGTTCTATCAATTATTAATATTTTTTGGTAATTAGTATACATAAAATATTTTTAAATGATATTTTAACAATGCTTATTTATAATTATAATTTATTTGAGTTTCCACTTGTAACTCCCACGTGGTCTAGTGGTTAGGATACCTGGCTCTCACCCAGGAGGCCCGGGTTCAATTCCCGGCGTGGGAAGACAATTTTATTTTAGGTAACAAAAATCAATCACTTTCTATATAATAGTAAATTTTGCTTTTGCAATCAAATATTATTTTACTTTGAATTCTTACACCTGCATACATGCAAAATAAATTATAAATGAAAAGAAAATCAAATTATATTTTGCAACTGATTATAGTTATAAGCAAATATGTGAAAAATTCAGAGATGTACTTAAAAACTAAACAGAGCTAAAATATTTTAATCTTCGTCGTGGTATTCTTCCCCACATGATATGCCAATGCATATATACTCCATGAATATTAAATAATTTCAAGTCATTGTTAGGAAGTTATATCAACAGGACGAATTGAGGTAACATTTTGTAAATTGTTGAGGTAACATTTTGTAAATTGTTTATTATAATTTACTATAAATAAAATATGAAATACTTAAGGAGAAGCAGCAAATTTATAGGCATTTCTAAATTTCCAGTAACATTTGACTGCGGAGTGTTTTCTATTCTATATAAGTATCTTTTAAATTCACATTATATTATAAACAAAATCGACATTTTTCAATCAATGAATTTTGCTTAAGAATGTAATGGAACATTATATATTAGATTTATATCATACTTGTGAATATCTAATATAAAATATTGATGAATTCCTGTCTTTTTAAAAGGTTTAAAATATGCCAATTTGATTTGCTCTTACATATATTGGTTTCTAATTTGTCATAAGCTGGGTATCTAATGGTCGTTGACATGTTAAAATTATTAAGTAATTTATAGATGGTTTCATTTTTTAAATCGTTATTTATTTTTAAAATTATAATTTTATTTGAATTTTAAATTTATAATATTCTAATTATAATATGTGATTCAAGATTTGCTGTATATTTGATTTTATTAAAATTTAACAATATAGGCACAGTATATGAAGCAAGTAATTTACAAAGATATTTAATGTTTTATTTCTATTTAAAATTCGATTTCATTTAAAATTTTTCTTATTGAAACAGGAATAAATTTTAAAAAAAAACAAACTAGCAAATAATATTTATTTCTTATAAAAAAATAAATATTTTAAGAAAATAATTTTTTATTAACCATATTTCTACAAAAAGCTTTTTCTTTAGAAATAAAGTTTAGGAATGATTATTATAGGAATTCTGTTAAAAGGATTACCATTATAGGAATTTCATATATCTAATAAATGCACTGCATATACTTTTTGGTAAAAAAGAATGTTAGTTGATTTATTTTAGTTCATAGATTTCTAAACATATTACTTAATTTATGCATTTATTGTTCAATAATTAATACTCCAAATCAGTTTGAAGTATTTTTAAATAGACTAACTTTGGAATTATTTAACATTAAAAATAATTTTTGAATAAGAAGTATTGTACAAAAATTAGTATTGTCATTTTTATCTAAAGTTCTCAAAATTGTTAACTTATATTTATTAAAAAGGAATAATTTAAGATAAATATAGATATTACATAGCATAAATTGCTAAAATGTTCTAATGATGTAAAGTAAAATTTTATGGTAAATAGTTTTTAATATTACTAAGAGATGGCGCCACTAACTTCTAATTTGTTTTCCTCGGTGTAAAAATCATGCAGTGGGATTTAAAAAAATAATAATAAATTAATTAAATAAAATAAAATAAAAAGTTTGAAATATTTTAGCTCCTTTGATTTGTAATTAACTAAGCTATTTTACTAAGAACTAGTATTTTAAATTTTTATTGCTATTTATAAGACTGCTGAATGACCAATAATTTAGTACATGCCTTATAATTTCAAATCCTTTATTTATGAGTGTCAACAAAATTACTAGTTTCACATATAAATCAGAAAAGTAAGTAGTCATATAAATCTCAGACAAATCTACTAAAAATTATATTCATCCTACAAATTATCTATAATTTTTAAAAGATGTTTTTAAACTTTATATAAATATAATCTTTATTCTGTGCTTCCATCGAATTTTTCTCCAGAATTAAACTGATACTGGCTGCGCAGAATACAATAAAGCTTATATCAAAATGTTAGTCAGTGGCTAACTTTAAGTATGAGCTATTTTTTTTTTTAATTTTGACTGCAAAGTTTTTGATCTCACTAAAATATTTCATACACATCACATCCCATTCCGAAACTCTCTTCAAAAGCAAAGACAAGGCTCTCTTCCTTATTGAAGAGATTATATTGTTATATTAAGATAAACATGATCAACACAATATCTGTCTCCTTTAAACAATTTTATTAATTGACTTTTCTTTTACTAATACACAGACATTTTAATTTTCCACTCGTATACTAAACATACTCTTGACAACGAATCCTTCTGAAAAAGAAAGAATTTCCTGGGTGTAATGGTGCAATGCTCTGGGATTCCCCACATTGTCATCTATGAGTACCCCCTAAAAATTGAGGGGAAAACACCGAATGCACTTTGCTTCAACCTTCCCTGTAAGTTACTTAAAAATAAACTATTTACTTATTATTATAATTTACTATTTCTTCCAATTTTTGAAAGGCATTATTTTTTTATGCCTAATGCAGTGAATGCGTTCTCTATTTTCACATTACACCGCAAATAGTCAATGCATTCGAATGCGGCTGAAAGAATTCCTAGCTTCATTATTAAATAACCTTTTAACTAAAGAGAATTATCAAGCGTTCCTTACCACATTCGATTTGCTTATAATTAATCTATTTTGAGGCCTTATTCTGTTAAGCAAAATAGCATTTGGAACAAAGTTAAGTAAATAATAAATACTATATCAAAGCAAATATCATTAAAATTTAGAAAGTACAGAAAGTCAATTACATGTTTTCAACAGGAAACAGTGAATGTTATTAAATATTTTGGAAGAAAAACTAGTATCAGGAAAGCATGCAGAAGTATTTATACTATATTATTTCTACATTATATGGGATTCCAAATAATATGAAATCCGAAATGAAGTCTTTCCTAGGGAATAAGTAAGTAGCTTAACAGTAGAATATTATATAGTATTCTATGTTAGGTTGAAAATTTTTATGCATAACTATTTTTATTTATTAAACATATATTTGATTTTTGATCATGTATTATATTTGAATTTATTTTTCATTGAAATTAACCCTCTTTATAATATTTTTCTTATACTGTCTAAATATAATATAAAAATGTCTTCTGTAACCTCTTTGTAAAATACGCAAACACATTTTCTTATAACTACCATTATTAATTAACCTATTAATAAAATTTTATTTAAATGCAACATTAATCAAGGACAATTTTAAGCTCTTTAATTTATATATTGTTATAAATGCGTAATAAAAGATAAAATAGTTTGAGCTTTCTGTTCTATTTAAATAAATTTTCTTGTAGAACATTTATCAATTTAACATTTTTTAATTATATATATTTGTAAGCATTTAAATAATGATCTATTTTACTTATGCAAATATTTTAAATTTAATTGTGTGCTAATTTCAACGTACAATTAAATTAGATCAAAATATATTTTTTCCACAATATGAATTTTCTATTCAAATAAAATGTATCCATGATGATTGATCTTTGACCATCTAAAATCATAATGATTTATGAATAGTCAAAAATAAATAAACTTTTATAATTTCCAAATCTATTTTCTTAAGAAACTCAGACAGCGATTAATGAAAGAAATACATATAGAAGTACACATTATTAAATCGCAAAAACTTCTATAATTTAAGTAAACAAGGAGCAATTTAGCTGTGTGCTTTTTGAACTAAAGAATGACAATGAATAATCAGTTTTGTTTGTTCAATCAATTTGGCAAATCCTATCAATGAGAAATTAAATGAAATCAATCAAAAATATATATAATTGCCATCTTGAATCAACAAGATATTGTTAATTAGAAATTATGTTCCACTATTTACAAGGAGACCTTGATGTTTCACAACATAGACGTGGAGCCTTAATTATAGGCACTATATCTGTGATATACGAGATCTTTTATTACCTTATTCAAATGAAGATCTTGTTTACATAAATATAAACTTCATGAAGAGACAGAAGATTAAAATGATAGATACCATGGTGACCTGGTTGGTTAGGGAACATTCTTCATTATTGGAAGGTAGCGAGTTCGAATTCCTATTTAATTGAATTCCTGGGGTTACATTAAATTAGTTGTGGTCACCAATGTCCTTCAAATGAAATGATACCACTAGGGGTGACAAATCAGATATTGGAGAGTCTTCAACTTCTAAATTAAGAAGACCAACCCAACAACCACCTAACTGGCAGAGCCTAACTTTGAGCTTATTAACAAGGAAGTATGTCAATGTTCACACATTAGTGACACTAAAGTGAGCAAAATACGTTCGAAATTGTGTCACAGATTACTCATTGGATATATACAAACTCAAGAATATATTGGACAATTTGTGAATGACGCATTGTGTTTTTATCGAAGAGAGAACTCATTGATCAATACTTTATTTCATTGTTAATGTGAGAATGAGCGGTTGATGAAGGAAATTATTCATTTTCTTATCCATGAAGCCGGTTTTATTCATGATTTATACAGAAATATTTTTTGGGGAAAATAAAAATAATTATGTAAGTTAATAGCAAAAGCATACACTATGCATGTAAAAAAAATCTTGTATTTTATGTAAAAATTGTATTGTACAAATAATAATTTGTAATTCACAGCTTTTGAATAAGGATAAAAAAAGCAACTTGTTAATCGAATTTAATCAAACAAGTCTTTTAATATATATATGAAAGTAAAAATAAATTCACTATGCAAATGATTATTTTTTAGATAATAAAAATTCGACGTTTTTAAATTCGACACATAAAGTCTATAGAAGAATTGAAGCTACAGGTAACACTGAAGTACACAAATACCCTAAATTCAGAAGTGTGAATTAACAAAGTATTGGAGCCTTTATCTGTAATTTTTTTCAATAATTCACACCTGTATATGCCGTTTCAAGCAAAATACGCTTACAACTTAAAAGCGATTTAAATCTTCCTGGCTGAAGATAGTAATCAACGTTTCTAATCTTAACACACACAATGGAAGGATGCTTCATACACCTAAACTTTACAAACAGTTTTAGATTTTAATCTTAGCACTTCACGCAGTATACACATTAAGGCGATTAAGCGCCAGTTGCCAACACGTGGAATATATTGGCAGCCTTAAGTTGAGGTAATAAAGATAAAGAAATGTATAATCAGCTGTGTAATTGTAACGCAATCGACGATAATTTTCAGCCTCCTCAATGTTCCTTAGTCGAATTATCATCCAGTTTTTGGTGTTAGTACTAGAACAACGATCCTGGCCTAGAAGCTGGTAAATGTAGATGAGTGCAATCTCTTGTGATACCCTTAATTAGGAAAGGAATAAATATCCTGTGTGGTTGCCGGATATTTTATTTTACACTTAACTCTCTTGATTTTTTTTTTTTCAAATGTCAATCCACATTTCCTGTGTATGAACTTTACAAGCAACTTTATACTTTTTTTTCTTTCACTTCTGAATTTTGCAATCCCTAGATTGAAAGACGGATTCCTTTGTAGATTCCAAAGTTAACTTTGATATTTTTCAATAATTCTATGCTATATTTTAAATCCATTAGAACTTTAAAAAGTTATACCAACAAGTTAGTAATGTATTTTTAACATTTCTTCTTACTTTACAACTTTTTCCATTACTTTATCAGTTTAAAACAGAATGCAGCATCGTTTTATGTCCTGGGTTACGGTTATAAGGTGAACAGATAGGAGAGAATTTTACACACTACTCATTAAAATTTAATAAATTTTCACAAAGAAGTTTAACTGCGTGTAATGCTTGAATTGTGCAGAAATTCGCTTACTATTAGACAAAAAAAAAGCCTTTTTGATAAGTTAGCTTGTTAAGCATTACCTTTCTCAATGATAATATTTTTGTTCAACAAAAATGCATATATTCATAAAATAAATAATTTACTCATTAGCACTGCATAGGAAAAAAATTTATTTTTAAATCATAGACTTTTAACAATGAAGAAATATATAATTAAAATCTGAGAAATTCAGACCCATACTGACAGCTGAGGGAAGCACTTTGCCTTTCTTTGCTATAGTTCGCTAACATTTTTACCTCGGGCTTAGTTGTTCACAGTAATTTGGATTCTACTTCAAATTATAGAATATAGCAGAAACGGATCCCATGTGCAAAGTTTGTTTGGTTAATTATATTTGTAGCTCAATGGTTTTTATCTTTTTATTTTTTGCACACGAGGGCTATGTAACCGTGACCTACGGTATAATATAGATTTCGAATCACTACAAATATCCAAACCCAAAATAGGAATGAAACCCACGAACTGTTGAATCGAAAGTAAGGAATGTGACCATTGAGTGACAAACAATTCATGTAATTCATGTAAACAAAATTAAACCAGCATGGGGCTATGTCTATTTGGAAAACAGTCATATTCACAGATGAGTCGATACTTTTGATGAAAGTTTGTAAAACCATTGAAAGCTGAGATAATTCGGTTCAGAAAATCACGCACTTTCAGGTGGAACCTCTTGGTATGGGTAGGGATATCATTATGGGATATTTTATTGACCTGTACATCAATAAATGAGGTTTCATGATGACTGTACAGTTGTCAGGATGAAATTCTAGATCCCACAGCAAAACTGCACTTACAACAGCATTTCCTGCTTTGGTCATAACAGACAACAGGTGGCATCTCCATAGAGTGTGGTCATCTTTAACATTACTTAGAGATTGAGGAATTTGCATGTAGGAAATGGTTAGCAATCTCATCCAACCTAAATCCTTTTAAAGAATAAATTCTAAACAGAAAATCTTCCTCTGATCAATCTATGTCCATTTCCCACTCTCACCCACTACCATAGACTTGAAAATTGTTGTTTAAGAAGACTATTAATAACGTGGCTATGCAGTAGTTGATCACCTCATAGAAAGCCTTGTGTAACTTTGGAAATTTTGTACGCAATGCGAGAGTTGCTCCCATATCTAATTAATGCAGATTTTTATTGGTTTTGCAATAAAAACATTTTGTTAATGATAACAAGATGCATACATGTTATTATTATTTATGTTAAATTTGTCATTGTTTTCATCTTGAAATTCTGTGATCGGTTTCATAAATATTTGGTATTTTCCTGCTCCATCATATGTCATTTAAAGTAATGCTTATGGATTTTTCATAATATACCCCTCCATATTTATGCATATAACTCCTTAAAGTTGATGTAATTATAATAATACACTCACTTATATTATTTACTATAAATTTACATTGATTTATTAATTCAATGAAGAAAATTTTATTTTTCTTCTAAATATATTTCATGTCCCACTCCTGTTTAAGGAGACAAAAAATAAATAAATAAATAAAAATAAAATAATAAATATAAATAAATAAATAAATAAAAATAAATAAAAAATAAAATAAATAAATAAAAATAAATAAATAAATAACAATAAAAATAATTAACGAATTTAATAATTTCATTTTTGTTGTTTCAAAAGATAGTTTCTTGATGTATATTTTAATAATCAAATATATAAATATAAGAAACTTTTTTTTAAAAAAAAAAATAAGAAATATGAATTTTATGTCTTAATTAATCTTAATGTTTTCTTTGCTTTTAACAATCATTTTTAAATATTTAAAGAATAGTTAACGATCGTCCAATGAAATAATATTATTGAAAAGCAATTTTCGTATCAAAAAACTTTTTTAAGACTTGCAGTAATAAATTTATTGTCTGATAATAATAATTGTTGCCAAAAAAAATTGAACTTTTTTTAATTTAGTGATATGATATCATAGGGAGAAAATGTAATATAATAAGAAAGACAATTAATAAAAATAAATTATATAAGAAGTTTTGTATTTTTTATCTACTTTTTTCCTTTTTTTCTGCCAAAGACATGCAATTAATAGCAAAAAATAGAACTCTTTGTGAATCATTCTATTCAGTGACACAACGGGACAGATATATCGTCTGCTTTTTATGATTGTCCGAATTCTCGCCGTCTGAATCTCTTTTAATGCAGAAATGCTATAGAATTTCTGCTGACTCCAACGGTGATGATTTATTCTATGGTTTCCGAAATATTTGTCAACCAAGGACTCCCTGTGCGGGCCTCTCTACTCGTGGCCTTGAGACTGATCGTCCACAACACCCTGTGTGACTGAGCTTCCTGATCGAATTCATCGACCCCGACCGCACTGGATTTTGATGGAGCAATAAATGTCGAGTTCATAATCCTAAAATCCCTTCTCTCTGAAGCAATGCTCCATGAGGGTGCTTCTGTAGGATTTTTAGAGTTTTCATATTTTGAGGGGAGCATATATTAATTAATGGCAACACATAATGACGCAGAATTTGGAATGAATATTAATACTTCCCTGGGAATGTATTTCTGTTATGTGTTTCCATGATTAAATAGTCAATAACATAAATGATAATATAAGGATAATATTTTTATAGTGATATTATCTATTATATGATTGCGAGCCCAAGTTTCAGTGGGGCTTAATTTTATTTAAAATAACAGTTTTATTAAAAATGTGTTCAAGTCAGAATATGAAACTATAAAATATACCAATTAATTAGTTTCACAGCTAACTATTGTCAACTTGATATTATCTGATTGGTATTACATTGAATTACTTATATAAACATTATAATATAGCAAAAAGGATTAAGGAAAAAAATGTCAGAATTTTTTCGAAAGAAAAAAAAAAATTATTTTCTAATCGAAATAAAAAATGATCTCAATTCTGAAATTATGAATGACATATTTATTATTTATTTGTTTTCTTGAAAAATATTTCAGATAATTGTTTTCTAAAATTTTTTAAATGTTTAAAAATATTTTTAAAATTTAGATAAAAAAATAGCAATAAAAAATTAAAGAAATATAACTTTTAATTTTTTATTGCTAAATTAAGTGATTAGTTTCTTGTTTATTTATTTTCCCTATATTAAGTCCAAAAAAATCATATAATTAGAGTTTATACATCAGTTTTTAATTTAATAAGATTCACAAATTCTTAGTACTTTAAATAGAAGCAGTATTCATGTCAATATATAATTATTATCAATATTTTTTGGTGTGATAAACTCATTTGCAATCGTATGATGTTTATTTATTTATAAGAATAAAAAACTTAGAGTTTTTCTTTTTTCGTCGAGTGCCAGCCAGATTGGCAGTATGAGTGCGCTGCTCCACTTTTTCAACTGAACCGCAATTGGGTGTGGAGTCCGACTTCCTCAGTACACACATGCCATAGGTACATGTTTTTAGGGTAGGCAACCATTCATATAAGGAAAGGACAAAGACAGGAGAGAGAGAGAGAGAAAGTACATCCATGTCCGAATCGGGATTCGAACCCAGGACCTCCCTATTCGCAGTCAGGCTCTCTGACCGCAAGTAGAGAGAGTAGGTTTACATATTTGACTTAAAACCTCTTTTAAATGTTACATTCATCCTTCATGATTCTTTGATAAACTTTATTACATTAACGTTTTGATATATAAATAATTTCACATAATTACATTTTTATAAAAATATATAATTCAAGTTACATTTGTAACTTATGTATTATATATATTCTTTTTTATTTGATCGAAATTTGAATATATATATATACTGTGATACAATAATCCTTTGACATTTTTAAAAACTAGTATCCTGCTCGTATTTCCCCCCTCTATTGAGCTAACATTTGACGAAATAGATTCTTAAAAAATTGAGTAAATTCCGAATATAATGTAAAAAAACTCGTTGAGTAAATAATATTTTAATGGAATTTTTAAAAAATGCAATGAAATCTTCTTTATTATTAATTCCTATTCACTAGTTTTCAATTTTTTTTCACTAATATTCTAATGAATAAATCCGATAGAAATGTAATTCGCGAACGCACTTCAATATTAGTTGATAAGAATAAAAGTGGTATTATTAACACAGTAAGAGCTTATGGTCAACGATTAAATATATTTGAAACTGGCAATAAATTTGACATTCTATATTTGCTCGTTCGTAGAAAATCGTTAGTTTTCTTCATAAATAAATATTAAATGTATATTACTAAATATAAAACTTAAATATAATATAAATACTAAATATAGACCTTATATATAAATATTAAACATAAAACTTCCATTTAGATGGAGTTGGGAAAGCCATCTCCCAAATGGATGTTTTTTATTCTTTTATTGATGATTTGCTTGGTTAAACTCATCGGAAATTCATTGATATACGGATTCATATTTACATAATCTTTTAAGGTGTCATGGAGAAAAGCTATTACTCAAATCAAGATAAAGTGGCACCGTGCTTTACACATGGAAGAATTCTTCCATCTGTAAAGCACGTTTTAAGGAAGTCCAGATAACATGCGTGACAAGGAATTCATACCCTAGATGTACAATTCACATGTGTGCTTTTGTGGAAAATAACTTGTACGAAGTTTCATCAGATCATATTATTTTCTTCTAGCCAATCTTTGATCAAACTTAAGGGTTCTGTCATTAATTGAAGCTTTACGCTTTCATCCGCCAAAATAGTTACGAAACTAACACATTTATGTAGAGCTTTTGTTCATTCAACAATATTCTTAGAATAATAATCTGAAGATCGATAATAGTATCTAAAAATATACTATTCTTACAGAAACATGCATATCATATTTATGGGTTATTAATATACACATATATAGCGGTGTTGATGAGTCTGGACTGTACCTTACGGTTATCGAGTTTGGAACACTCACCTATCATCATCAAGGGCCTCATCATTCTGAATCACTGTCAGGTTGGCAACCTTGGACGAGTCACATCTGAGCAAGCACCCTTCTCTACATATCCATACCACACCAGGGGAAAGACTTTTGAGCGTCAAAGATGAACGTGGACACATACCCAACCCACGGACCTCCAGCATCCGAATGAAGGAGAATGTGGTCACCTACCCAATCACTGCCCATGGAAAATGATGCTTCACTTTGCTAATCATAATGGGAAGCGGCGTGAAGCCATTGAGCCAATGGAGCTCGTGCTATTAATACAAAAACTCATCAAAATCTCAGGGCTTATTTATATAACAAAATTATGGTTGTGGCACGTAAATAGTCGCAATGCCGTCCTAGTGAAATAATACCGTTTAGGGTGGTAAGCTAAATCTGAGGATCTTCTGTTTGGTCTTACTTTTAAAATATAAAAATCAATTCGTTTACGGGTCACAATGACATGCCCACTGGATGCTGACTAGATAAAGATGCACTTACTCCGACTCCTTGTACCGAATGAAAATGAATGGTGAAACGTATTTATATAGAATTATAATAGTTTGGGGAAAAAGTTATCCATTATTTTTTCGGTAGACGTCTGTAGTGATCGCTCTCTCGTGAGGTATCTATCAAACAATTTCAAATTTATGCTCATTGGAAAGGTGACATTCGACACTAAAATATTCTCTTGCGGTTTTTTGTTTGATTAATTCAGTTATGAGTACAAGGTTTTAAAAATAGAAGACAACAAATAGAAAATTCAATACATTTTAGTTTTTCTTTTATAATGGCGAAAATGCTAACCAGGTGGCTAAAATTGTGAAAGGTGTTTATCGACCTATATATGACTGTAACCACCAGTTACGCACAATTTTGGTTTCGTCGATTCCGTTTGGGTATTTGGATGCTAAAGATGCACCTCGCATGGATACAACATCGTCGAGAATGTCTATAAAATATAAAAATTTATCAAACTTGACAGCATGTCAGCAGTCTTAGCTTCGCACAAGACCTAAAAATCTACATGAAAACTGTTTTAAACCTTTTTACAAAGCGAATCTGAAAGAAGTTACAAAAAGTTCACGTAAAAATAATAGATTTCTTTTTCCCCAACCTAATATTAAGGTATAGAAAAGTACGTTATATTACAAGTAACTCAAATGTATATAAAACTTAATTGCAAGGCAATTTTAAGTGCAGTAACAAGGAATAACGCGCTTAAGACGTCACATATATAATTTTACTTAAAATATTATTTCTTGCTAATTTTCATCGAGGAACATTTAACGGATTCATACTAATTTTATAACATTTTACTATTAATGAGCAATGATTTTTTGCCAAGTTTCCACAACACTGCGGTTACTTAAGAATTCCATTTGAGTTTTTCGTATCCTGTTGACAAAAGATTAGAGTTATAAAAAACTCTATTAAAATAATTTTCATATTTTAACAGGATGTCATACATATAAAAAAGGAACGTGATGCGCGTGACATTAAAATTTCATTTATTTTTTTTCTTCTTTCTCGTGTTTTTTAACTACTTTGGAGACATGTGTGTTGAAGGTGAAGTTAAAAGGACTGTCAACATCACCACCGGATGTCATGTGGGTCTACAACGTACGCGTGCGCGCATTCCTTGCCTCCTCCTCCTCTTCTGTATATGAAACATGAAAATATTTATGCGATAGAGCTAAAAAATAAAAAATGAATTAATATATTACAGAAATTTACGTAAAAAAATATGTGTTTGGCATCATTTAATAGATGGTGCTTTTTAAAAGCAACGATTTTCCAAAGTTAATAAAATGGAAAAGAATAAAGTAATTTGCATATTAGAGGAGAGTAAAATTTATTCTTTATTATTTGTTTTTTCAATTTCATTTGCATTCCTTATCATTTGTTCTTGATTATATTTAACTTGAATTTGATCGGACTACAATCGAAATCATGAATTTTTCAAAATAGGAATTTAAAAAAATAACGTTTAAAACATGCACTTTCGTGTAATGTTTACAGTTTAAATCGGAATTTCTCAAAAGTGAAATTTAGTGAAAAAAGAATTCTTTATTGATTTATATTTTTTTTATGATAACTTATATTTTTTAATTAAAATGTGTTAGAGGAAAACATGTATGATTTTAAAGTATTTTTCCTCGCTTTTTTTTTTAAGAGAATAGTTCATTTATATCCTGATGCAAATGGATAAAATGCAAATTTCCTAAATTTTTCATAAGTTAACAAACGAAATAAAAAAAATATACAAAAGAAAAAATACTTAATAATAACCCTCGCGTTAACGAATTCTTTATTTTTTAGAATATTCATATTTTTACTACAGTAAAAAAAAAAATCAAAAAATGATTTACACCAATAAGTTTACTTTTTCAGGCTACATAGGTCTATTGACAAAATTCCTAATTAGTGCTAAATTACAGTTGGATATTTTTAGCATAACAAAAACAAGGATTTTTGCTCCAATGAATTACATTGTGGATTTTCGTAAATCTTCCATTCCAGAGAAATTAATAATAATAAACTAATGTGTTAACTATGGGTGGGTACAAAGGTAAAAAAAATAATATGAATGTAAATAATTATTTACTCAGAAATTTTTAACGATTATTTGCAATTTGGAAAGAATTTTACTACCACAACTTCCTTTTTAATAATAAACAACTGCATTTTCCAGACACAGAGCATATTTTCTTTAATTGTTATCCTCAACTATACAATGCAATATTCACACATTATTAGCAATAATAATACACACACTGCATTCGTAAAATAATCAAAAGTAAAAACGATATGCACATAAATAATAAGAATGAAAAACAAAAGTAATTATACTCACTACGAAATGTTTAGACTTTAAAGATTTAGTTTTTTGTAATTTGATAGAAATTTTACCACGGTAATTGTTGGAGTACAGTAAATAATATATTTTGTTTCTTTATGATAAAAAACGCTTTAGAGTAATATAAAATTCTCTAGAGAAATTATTTTCGACTTCAGCCTCGTTAGCGTAGCTTTGAATATCTTAAAAAAGTTGAAGAAAAAATATGCAATGCAGTAAGAAATAAATTCGGAATTATATATTTCACAGCAAATATCAAATGTAAGAAACGGAAAAATACTTCTTTAAGATAGTTTTTGGATTGCATGTCATACATGTTTGAAAATTTTTTTATGAATCCATTATACCAGGAAAAGCTATACAGAATTTCTAGCCCTTGTTAAATTTGGTTTGTCCCTCAATTTTTTTTCACAAAAAGGCTAATTTGTTCAGGATTTATTTTGAAATAGATGCTAAGGCCATTGAGCGCTGGAGGTAGGTACACAGATCCGAACTGGTAGCTTCCGAACTGGAAGAATGGTTAATGCTTTTGCTTTAGGTTTAGTAGTTCATGGGTTCGAATTCCACTTGATGTTTGCAATGGTTCGGAATCTACTTAAAATCGTAGTCCCTGTCTACTTTGCCCTCATGAGTAAAAAGAAGGATCATTGAGACAAATCGTGAATAATCAGCCGGAGGTAGAATCGAAACAACGACATTATGAAATTGCATGTTAAAATGTTAAACTTTCGTCTACCAGCTAAGCTTTACTACAAATTGTCAGAAATGTTAAATCACCAAAGCAATTAGGAAATTATTGTTTTGCTTTGCATCAATTCACATTGTCATATAGTAAAGGAAGATTCTATATCTGCTATTTTCTGACTGATGTATTTATGCAAAATTAACACAAATACGCAGAAAACCCTCAATTACCTGTAAACCTAAGTTAGGTTACAGTTACATATATACATCTTATTGCAATTGAGCTTCAATTATTTTTCTGAATTTTCATTTCTCTGTTAACAATTTCTAAAATTATTTTTTGCATTTTTTTTTAAAATTTAAAACAAGTTTGATTTCGTAAGTTTTTCCAATATTTTTTAGTTATTTTATTAATCATCAAAAATATAAATCTTTTTTATTTTAATGTATACTTTAAAGCGCGTGTAACGTAAGGGATTTGGCTTTTAAATTTATTATTTCCATATTGTTCATAACTCTACTGCAACTATTTAATATTTGTATAGCGTCAAATTAGATGGATATTTTGATTGCATTCTTTTTATTTTATCAGGCGATTAACTATTCAATTTTTATTAAGAATTCCTTAAGAAACACGATATTGAGTTATCGTTGTTGGGCATCGATCAATTTCTATAAAAATTACAATTTTGATAACTTTCCAAATTATGAGAATACCGTTAAGTTCTTCAATGCTTGTAAACTGCATTCCTATTAGTATAATACATACAAACATAGCCGTGCATGCGAGCCCCGGACTGTACAGTTAACGGGTTTGGAATACTCGCTCATCTCCAAGTACCCCTTAATTTTGAACCAGGTTAGATGACAAGGTGACACTTGAGCTCATTCCCACTTCTGCTCATCTACGCCACATCAGTAGAAAGACCTTGAATGTGACAAATCCAATGTGAAAATGATCTTCGGCTTTGTTAATGTGTGTGACATTAAAATTCATTTTATTTAAAAAGTAGCGCAAATAATTGTTAATAATACCAACTTTAATAATAATACCAACATTATTTAAAAGCCCAGCTCTAGTAAAACATAATAAAGATCTAGTAACTATACCATCTATATTAAATCTTCTTACGCCTGGTAAAAAACATTATGTGTCTTTGCAAGCAGTCTTACAAGAAAGTGTGAAATTCAAATGTTGTAGAAATGTAAGGAAAAAAAAATATTTTCCATTTTAAATATCTTACAGAAGCATTATTTATACTACTTTAGACATTGTTTGCATTGAATAAGAACAAATGTGAATTACAAAGTTTAAATAGTTATTTTAACTTTGGAATTTTCACTTGTTCTCCTATTTCGTGCTACAAATGCAAATTACAAAGTTATTTAATCGAAATTAAATGACCACTTTCTTATTAAACAATTAATTTCTTTGGACGCATATTTGATTTTATTTAATCAAATTAATGTAATAAACATTGCTAATGTAAGATTAAAATCTTGATGACATAAGACACGCAAAATAAGTGAAATCAGAATTTGCCGGAGAGTTTATATCCAATGAAGTCAGACGATAGACATTGTTAAGCTTGGATTATCATTCATTGAATACTCATTGAGTTTTTAAAACGCATGCATCGAAATTTGCGAAGTAGAACAAATCTCGCTTAACTAGTTGACAAAAATTTTTTTGAGGAATAAGAGTTTAAGTTCTTTTTTTTATGCACAGAAAATTTATGGAAAATGTATAAGTTATGCAAATTGTGTTTCAAATGAGAATTGCTTAGAGTCTTTATTTTCTAATTGGATGTTGAATTATCCGAATATAAATTTGCATTGAATGACTTTTTTTTTTT
>JAPDSC010006702.1:0-45147 GCA_026290005.1 Latrodectus geometricus
GTTCTGTCGTCGGATTCGATCTTGCATCTGTTTCACAGAAAGAACGCAATGTTTCTTCCATAAATGGAAACGCAAAAGTTATATGTTGTTTACCAGGGCGAATGGAGAAACTTTTTATTGCCTGAAAATAAACATTTATCATTAGTATATACAAAAATGAGTAAAATCTGTAGGAAATTAGTAAAATCTGTTGGAATTGATCTATAAATAACAATGGTTTTCTATTTTGACAGTTCTCAGGACTTTGCTTTTAATATAAAATGCTGATGTGAAAATCATCACCATGTGATTTTATTTAAATTTTAGAGGCTTAAATTTTAATTTTTATGGTAGAGACTAAGCTTCGAAAGCTGGAGTCCCATTCCTTTTTATTGAATTGAATGGTTCGGGAATCATTACATAAAAATTATTTAACATTTAAAGAATGTAATTTTGTTGATACCTGACAAAGATATTGTGCTAAAAATATAACAAGTATTATTGAATAGCGTAGCATTCATTGATCGTATCATTTTATTTTTCACTTAAAATTTAAGTATAATCAGTTTCAGAAACTTTATTCAAAGTAATTAGCAAAAATGTTGTATGAATATTAGTGATTATAAGCCAAAGTACCATCATAAAAATATGTTGGAATTAATCTATAAAGAAGTGAAATAATATTTACGTTTTCTCATAGCCATACATATATTATTAAAGGAACATAATTCATGAATATATTCTGGAACATTAATGATATTTTTTATATGTTACTAAAGTCTTTTTTTCATAAATGGAAAGCAGGTTTATTACATTTACATTTTAATTATATTTTAAATTATAATCAAAACATAATTTTAACTTCAAAAAGTTAAATTTTATAGTGTTTTTGAATTTTCATTTTCATGTTTGCCTTTCGTTTGATAAAACTTTCAAAATTTTCTTCAATCAAGTATTATGGATTTTAAATGTAAATATTATATTAATTTTTTTATACATTTTCATTAAGATTTATAGGCATAGAAAACTTATTAAACTTATAATTTGGTTATGTTTTTTTATAAGTTATTATCGTTATGAATTTGGAATGCATATACTAATCACAAATCGTTTCTCTAAAGCAACAAGCTTTCTCTGTTATTCTTCTATTTGATTACGAAATATTACCAAAGTCCTTTCTTAAAAGCTGTTATTTTAAGAACAAACAAATTATCTGAAAAGTTGAAATATAGATTTGTAGAACAAGAAAAGATATCACTAAAAAGGAAACATAATAAATTACTAAAATAACTGAATGCAAAAAAAATAATAATAATAATAATCTTAAATAATTTGAATATTTAAGTAAGGAAAAATAGCGGTTGCCCGATCTATATTTACTGTAAGTTCAATTTTTTTAGACTTGGGTAAATAACACGAATTTATTTTTATCAATATTGGTATCATATATTTGTATTTCATGTACCCTGTACCTATGTTTGATACCTGTTTCCACTTATTATACCTCCCATTTAAATCGATTCCTATTCATAGTGACTGAATCAATACAAGTTCAATTTTTTCAGCAATTATTGTGAACACGCAAATACTTATAGAATTTTAAGAATTGTATTTCAGCAATTGCAATTACTTTACTGACATAAAATTCTAATGACTCAATTAAAAGAAAGTATGTATAAGACTTGAAATCTCTGAGTCTTGAATCTTCTATTTGATTTGAGAAGTTTGATGTTTCATAAAGAAATTATGAAAAAAATCATTTTGTATGTATTATAAAAGAAAAACAAAACTATATAAACGTTATATCAATTTAAAAAAAAATTAGTCACAAAGTGTCCTTTCCTTGATTTCATCTTATGAGAGTTTTCTATATTTACATCTAAGCTGTTTAATTTTCATATTTCAATGACTGTGAATGAGATTTTTTTAAATGAATTTTCTTGTGACCAAGGCATTAAAAATCTTATTTGCAATATTAAATTTAAACCACTTTTTTATTAAAAAGACATATTATAAAATGTTTAAAAAATTTATTTAATTTTATTCAATAAAATTATTAGAAACTTGAAAATATTTTAAGGTTAATGATATTATTTATATATATGATTAAGTCTTTTCTTTAAAGCTGTATATAATATATATATATATATATATAAATTTTAATATGTTGAAAATTATAACCAATTGAAATATTGATCACATATAAAAATAAATGCAATATTTTCTAATACTTATACAACATCATTCTTTGAATAAAAAACAATCTTGAAGGTATGTAAATATATTAAAAGCACATGCTTTTCTTTATTTAAGTTATATCACTGCTGTTATTGATTAGAAAACAAGGTTCTAAAATAACTTAATTATTTTATATAGAATATTATATAATCTAAGGAATTCAACTTTTCTTGAAAACGTTAGTTATGTCAATAATACTCACTTGTTGAACGTTATCTGGTAAACAACCTACAAGAGCCATTGTGAGCATCTTGATAGGAAAAATCTAGAAATAAAATAAAAAACAAATTAAATCAATTATTTGCTTCACATTTCTTAAAATTTAAAAAAAAACATTTAAAATCAAATTGTAAAGTCAATTTTCATAATCTAATGCTGTTATACATTATTAAAATGATAAATTGAAGAAAGTTAATTGCATTTGTAAAGTTTGAAAAATTTTATTAATAACTTTGCATTAATAGTTGTTAGAACTATTTAACATTATAAAATATCAGAAATAAGTATCAACATTTGTGCACACGTTAAAGGTGAGAGAAAATTCATGTCTTTATTTAAATCCTGCTCACTTTTACGGGAAAATTTTATTAGCATTTTAACAAAAATTATTAAGATTATTTTCAATCAGACAGCTGAGATTGAGTAGATAATAATTTAAAAAAACTTAATTAATTATAACATTTCATTTTTCACTTGAGGAAATTAATTGTTATTGTGTAATAATTGTAATTAATTGTTATTAATGATAATTTTTGTACGAGTGTGTAATTATTTTGAAAAATATTCTTGTAAAGTCAAAGAGGATTTTGAAAAATAACTGCAAATTAGGTCATTACTAAAAGATAATAGACCAACACTCACTTCTTATAGAAATCTACTTAAGTACAAACATTCTACACTTACTTCTAGAATTCTGATAATGTGAAAAAATAATCAATAATTGATTCCCACTGTTACATTGAAAATATATCTAGAATGAAAAGCATTTTCTGTATCTTATAGTATGATTTATATAATAATATGTGCAGGAAAAGAAACACATGAGAAAGAAGAATCTCAAGAATTTTGAAACGAAAAATACATATAAATATAAATAGCATGTTACAAATTCCAAGAAATATTTTTATTTTAATGGAAATGTGGAAGTAAAAGTGAAATATTTGAGAAATGTATTTAATTAAGTTTAAAGATCATTATAAAATGTTTTAATATTGCATTTTTATAACATTCTTCTGGTAAATTTTTAATTTTGTCTTCATTTTTGAATCCCCTAATGAGTGATAAATTTTGTACAAATTTATAGAATTAACTATAAAAACTTTTCTCTACAAATAACAAATTCTCTAGTCACTATTATATAACGGAAGATGGGGCTTGCATTTGTTCTTTCTGCATGCATCTCTGTTGAAGTGAGTGCTTGAAAGTTTCCCGAGTCTTCATTCCTTTTGTATGAAAATGCTTTATGACGTTTTCTGGTTGTTAAACTATTTGATACACGTTGCCAAAATAAATTTTGTCAAATAAGTACTATTTCAATAATTGTTGACCTTTGGTAAAATTGTTGATAAGGCTCTTAAATGAGATATACTAATGTTATCAGGATAATGGAGTCAGTATTCAAACTGAAGTGAGAAATACTTTAGGTCCAGACTCTTATTTTTTCTTTAATATGGGATAATATGTCCCGGAAATCGAAGATCTCGATATTCTCCAGAAACAGTCCTCTTCCCACAGGACACGACGAAGCACTCCGGTTTCCAGCAGCCTCTACAGACAGCAGCTGCTCCCACTCCCACGCGGACTCTTTCGAATATTGAATCGAGGAGAGATCGCGCGTTTAAACGATATTTACATGGAAAAGAATATTCCTTCCGTTTATAGAAATGCCAGTTCCGAACAGATATTGTTTTCGGAGTTTAAGACCAAGAAAAAAAAAAAAGAAAGATTGCGGAATTTTTCTTTGTATTGATTCCAAAATGGATCGGAGATCCTCCTACTCTTTTAATAGGATTAATGGACTGAGTGTGAAGCTGAATATTAAGTGAGGATTTGTATTTAGGTAAAGGGTTAATCTGGAGCTCTTAACTCTAAAGTTCTGTATTCAGTTCTTTCATGTCTTTCATCCTTTTAATAAAATTGACCGCTATATTAAATTAAAAACTTTTTATTTGTTTTAATACTCATTTTATTATAAGTACTGTAAGATTTATATATTTAGTTTCTTAAACTAGTAGAATTAAAGTATAAGAAATTTTATCAATATATTCACATTACATCTCAGTTTGAAATACTACTTTTACTTATGAAGATAAGAAATTATTATCAAATTTTAATGTTTATTTAATGTAATTTTGATAAAATATTTTATTTATCCTAATTAGTTGTTCAAATTTGTCATTGAATAAAATTTTTTTTTCCAAAATTTTTATTTTTTCATATATTTTAGGATAATTTTTAGCCCCAATACTCGGTTAATCATTTTTAATTGAGGAAAATATCATTCTTACAGCATATTATTGAAATTTATAGAAAATATGATTTAACTTTTCATGCATTTTTGTTAAGTAAATAAATCATTATTTCCTTTTTATTTTCATAAATGTTTTGAATAATTGTTTAGAATTTAAATATGTATACTTCTGATGAATATTCCTGAACAATTACTGTATGTTTTATAGTATTAGAATGAATCCTGAAGACTTGTACAAATACTACAAGGCACTTTTAGTACAAATACTTCAAGCTTTTAACATTTTCCACAAAAGATTTTTAAAAATAAACTATTTTAAATTATTTTCAAACCATTAATAGTTAATTATCTAATATAAATTTTTATTATAAATTTTTCTTCTAAAATATCAAACCCAATATTTTAAATATTTATTTTACAAATAAAATAATTTTTTAAAAAAATATTAAAAGGAATAGAATTGGATTTTTCATGTTCATGTTAATAATGAAATAATTTTCACCTATTAGGAGTATTTGTTGATGACAATATATCTAGGAATTTTAAGGTGAAGATTGCATTTTTAATGGCTGATGAATATTGAATTTTAATTTAAATATGTAATATTGTTTAATTCTAAGTTTATCATTTCAATGAATGATTTATTCTTAAACTGCTTAACAATAATTGAAAAGGGCTTGTAATTTCATGCTTTTGTTATTATTTTATAAATAAAATTTATAGCTAGAAAATTCAATTTAAAATCAAAGTAAGCTTTGTCATTCAAATATTAGTTAAGATGTGCTAATAAAAAATGCATCAGAAGTATACCCAATTTTCTTAAAATAAAAATAATAAAAAAACATATTTTTATAAAACAATTTACTTCTGGAAGTAATAAATTTATCATGTTTTGATGTATTGCATTAAATAAAATCAACCAGTATGCTTATTTTTTAGTGTCATTTTTTGCCGTCAGAATTTAAACTTGAAGGAATTTGAAACCAATTCAAAAAATTGATTATACTCTACAACTTTCGGTTGAGCCAAAAATTTATCATAGCATTCATTAGACTGTATTCCACGCCATTATATTATATCATCTAAAAGATTTGCAATCTAGCCTTAAATTCAGCATAGTAGCTTCAATCTCCATCTGGAGCTTAGATATTTTCACTAGCCCAGAAAATATTTTATATTATTGGATTCAACCTTCTTGAAAAAAAAGTTTCAACAGAGTTATAAATTAAAAAATCCAAAGCTTTATACAAAGCTGATTATCTTTTTGACGAATTCAGAGAATAAGCAGATAAAATTCCTTAACCATAATTACTCTGAAAACTTTCTCAAATTAAATTTCATAGATTTAAAATAATTAATTATTTTTAATAAATAATTAATAATTTTTAATAATATTCTTTTTTTTAAGATATTTCCATTTACAAATAACTTTCATATGCTTAAATGTAAAAAAAAAGATTCGTTCCTCCCTTTTCTGTAGGTTGAGATGGAAATTGAATGGCAAGAGCTTTATATTTTCACAGTTCATAGATTCAATTTCTACCTAATATTTGGATATTTGTAGTGGTTTGGAATCTAGTTTAAATTGATAGTTAAGAATCAAAATAACATTCACATGCAAAAAAGACTGTCACAATTTTATAAGACAATATGAAACAACACAAAAAAATGCCTGAACTTTATTTTAATTACATGGAATAGTTTAAAAAACTAATATAAATCTTTAAATATTATAAATAAAATATAATAGTTTTATCATTTATATTAGTATTCAGAGACTTTCAGACTGACAGAATAGATCAGTTTTTTTTATTCCCAATAAGCAATTTAACTCATTTAAAATTGCCATAATTTATATAATTTTAATAACAATTTGTTGTTAATATAAATTTGGGATCTTAACAAATTTTTAGTTACTTCTTATTGGAAATTTTAATAACAAATTGTTAGCTATTTCGAATATCTAAGTTACAAATTTAAGTTAAACATGCCCTTTTAAAATTCTAATTTAATAAGAAACACATTTAATTAAGTTGGTTTCGAAAAGGGAATACATTTTCCTCGATGAAAAAAAGGAATTCAATCTCTTTTGAGTTCTTAAATTATCAGTCCATTTTATAAAATAAACAGTTTAGAAACTGATTAATTTTTAGTTGAAGAGTAGATCATCAAAACCTAATATAAACAGTTCAATAAATTGAATACTCTATTTAGTGAAAACATTAACCAAAACGCTCTGTAATTCTAAACAATTCGAAGAAAAAAAAAAACTAAATCTTGAAAATAAACCCGTTTATACAAGTTGAGCAATATTTTAAGAGGCTTATAGTCCATTATTTTTAAACGGCCTTCAATTTACGATCCAGTTTTCAACGTTCCCTCATATGTTTCATCGGGAAAATCTCCACAACCTTTCATTTCTGAGAAGGCGATCTCCCCGGAATCCATTACTCATCTGGAAATCCAGAAATTGAGCCCGGAGCGAAAAGGTAAATTGCGTACGATCCAGAAAAAAAAAAATTCCTTCTCTCTCCTGGTCAATTATACTCTCACAGGATCCACTAAGAAATCAGGAAAACACACGATGTGGCTCTTGTCTTACCAGATGTAATTTCCTCCTCTGGAAATCGTTACGACCAGTTCCAAAAGGATCCGTACCAGCTTGTGCCATTCCCACGTCGCCGATTCGCGATTGCTTCTTTTCACTACTTTTCTTCAATTTTCAAGAAAACATCGAATCGAGTTGAAAATTTAACGGAGTCCGTCGAAATAGCCAGATTTTAAAAGTCTCAGAAACGTATAAAATGTTCTCCGCTACCATTTGTCTTTCCGATTAAAAAATATTCAGTGGAAAGGAATAAATGTGCTATCCCTATCGGTTAAATCTGTTTAGCCAATAAGAGCTCAGTATTTTATATTGAATATCTTATGTAAAATAAAGCTAATGAAGAATATTTAATCTTTAAAAGACGCTTAAGAAAATTTAGGTATTTTAACCTACAGAAATCATTTACTTTATATTTTTAAAAGGAAAATTAACTAAATTTTATACTACTTAAAATTTATCTATCTTTAATGTAATTTGTGTATTTCGATTACGATATTAAAACACATTTAATTGTTTTAAATGCATATTTTTTATGTTTCGAATGGCGGGCACCCTTGAGCAAGTAAGTAATATTAGCCCATTAGCCACAACAAGGCCGGAAACTGCTACTCATTTTATCGTTACCCGGTGGGCACCTGTGAACCAAGTCACGGAGGTACAAGTAGCATCATCCACGCCACACCACCACAAACCCGTTTATAGGGCGGGCCACATTCATCCATCATCTGAGGAAAGGACTAGAAACAGAGATAGAAAGAGAAAGTACATCCATGCCCGAGCCGGGATTCGAACCCAGGTCCTCTCCATCCATAATTAGTTACGCTAACCACTAAACAGGTTGGGTGGCTTAAATGCATGTTTAAAGTAACGAAGAAGTTATCAAAATTTAATTTATTGTTTTGTAAGGAAACATTCATTTACTTGGAATGAAATTTAATACCAAATGATAAATTGAGTTAAATATTCAATGTAAAACTTAGGGGCTCAGAGTTATGAAATTGAACTTATTGTTTGAG
Source organism: Latrodectus geometricus (assembly GCA_026290005.1). NCBI lineage: Eukaryota > Metazoa > Arthropoda > Arachnida > Araneae > Theridiidae > Latrodectus > Latrodectus geometricus. The sequence continues at coordinate 8,312 of JAPDSC010006702.1, forward strand.
ATAAAATTTAAACACAGATTTTGGTTTAGTATAAAAAATCATAAGGGATTGGAAATTATTCTGCAGTTACTGTGAAAATCCCTATGAGAATCAATTTTTTTAGTTAAATCACAGTTAAGAACTTATCGGTGATTTTCAGGAAGTATTCAAAATGAAACTTAAAATTATATAATTCGAAACAGACTTCTACCTAAATCTCTACAAGCAAAATTTTTTTTTTTGTAAATATTGAAATGCTGTAAGATAATTTAAATTATAGAAAAACTGATTTTATTAAAAGAGTGACTCTCAATTGTTGTAAAAAAATCGTTTTATTTCGTTCTTAATAAGACTTCAATTTTTTATATTTCATTTATCCTTATAAAAGTTTAGAGAAATAATCTAAAATCATTTGTTAAACTTTAAAAATTTCTAGAGTTCAAAATAAAATAAATAAAAATTACTTGCAATATCTTATCTATTATATTTGTAAAATTTCAATGGAGATTTTTTAATGCATATGATCACATTTCTATTTGATTTACGTTTCATTTTCAAGTTTTTAGTTTCAATTAATGGTACATGAATGAACTAGCAATATTTGAGTAATTATTTATTTCAATTTTTCTGTTTATTAAATAAAAAAAAGATTATAATTCTTTGACTTTAAAAAGTGAAAAGCATTTTTACTAACCAGTTCTAAGAATATTTATTCCTTACAATTCTAAATGTAAAGATAGAGTGATATGTTATAGTATTTGTTAAGTGTTGTAATAATTTGAACATTACAGTTTCGAAACTTAGTTTAGCTAGCAAACAAAGTTTTTTGTACTACGAAACGAAGACTTTCAAATATAATTATAAGTATTAACACAAAACTTTATTAAAAATAATTTTTTTTCAGAAGAAAAAATGTATGTTTAGCTAAAAATAATTCCTGAAAATTATGTTTGCACAATTTGGTGAGTTCAAAAGTCAATCTTAAGAATGTTTTAGGTAAACTGTGTTCCAAAATCTTGAAATAGAAATTTTATCCATGAAATAGAAACTTCTCAATTTTTGTTCTCGATACTAAGAATTGTTTCAGTCAAACAATTATTCAAGTTCATAAATCTGAAATCATCTTGATTTATAAACTTGAATAATTACGATTAAATGTTGAGATTATGATGGAGCCATACAAAATTTGAAACCTTATAACAGGAAAAGTTTTTAACACAGCTAAAAACTGCCTAAATCCCAATAATAGAGACGAGAAAATTATCAAAATAATAATTTCAAAATGTTGCCTTCTAAGCATAACAGGGCACGGACTGTGTAGAAGACAACATGGACTGTATACGAAGAAAATATAAGAATATGCAAATTAATTTTTCAAATTAAATAACGTAAAATAGATGCTGGTAATAGCGCCATCTCAAGTCTGTCTAAATGATGAAATGGTATTTCATACAAAAATTGCTTTGAGCATTATTGTTTGATGATGAGTTATAGTGATGTCTCGTAAAAAAAAGAAAAAGTGCTTACTAAGACATTTTAGTCTTAGACAAAGTACGAATTATAGCCTTCCGGGACTAGTTTATCGAATAGCAATATTGTTGTTTCAAATGAGATTCATGAATTTATGCAGAATATGTATAAACAACGAGTTCAGAACATAGTGGATACTACTGTTTTATGAGTTGCTATATTATGTTAACGACAGTGGAATCCCAGAGGTACGTTATAGCTTGCAGCCAAGAAGGCAATCATGCCATCTGCATGGTCTTAATGGATAATACTACCACTTTGTGAACCCAGTGTAAAAAATGAGATTGTTTGCCGATTAAGTTTCTTCTCGCACAATTCGATGATGTTTGGAGGATCAGCTGAGAGACTATGGCTTCCACTACCTGTTATACTACAAAAGAGATAGGAAAATTTTTCAATTGTGTGATCAACAAATATAAATTTCGATGCAGAAATCAAGTAACGTCATGTTTTCAGATCAAACGAATTCAGATTTTGTTCACCGGATCATAATGTTCGCGTGCATGTTCTGTGGCGAGGTAGAAAATCCACATCGCAAGCATGTATTTGACATCATCATATGTGCTTATTGTTATATTTCTGCTATGTTAAGATCTGTGTTCCTATTCTATTTAAACCTGAGGAGAAGCTATGTTTCAGCATGATAATGTAGGATTGAATGTTTCCTGTATTTATGTACCTTCCTATGTATAGAAAATGTTTGACAGTATGTTCTCTAAAAAGTTCTGTTCTCAGAAAATGTTTGGCAATTTTTTCTCCAGATTTCTTACTAATAGAATTAGTTAGGTCAATAGCTACAAAATGATTCTCACATCAATGTTCTGGTTATTGAGTTTTCAGTAATCAGATCATTCTCACACAATTTTTAATCATTTTTTCACAAATTATTTAATATTTTTAGTTTCGATATACATTTGTTTAGTAAATAATGCATTTTTTTCTGGTATAAAAATTATAATAACCAGTAATGTATATATACTTTACGATAAAAGTTATTAATCTGGTAAATAACCAATGATTATTCATAACTACTTAACTTGATAAATGTAATAAATATTTAATATATTTATCCCATTGACCCGTTATTTTACAAAATCCTTAACTCGCAATGAATGTAATAAATTCCGATTTATTTGTAAGTTAATGATACTTTAGAAAAATTCAAGTATTAAACATGTTGTTCTTAAGAATTTCGATGACAAATTAGAATAAAACTTACAATAGTGTTTCAAATTAAAAATTTAAATAACAGTGGATTTTTTAACATGTCTTATTAAGAAATGCTCTTAATAAATTATTGTAAAAATATTAGTAATATTAGAAATACAATCACATACAACTGACATCGAAGACCACCAATTACAGCTAAGAACCCGTTTTGCTTAGAAATGGCGCACGTCATAACCGAAGCCATCCAACTAAGCAAATTAAATAAATTTTGGAAATGTTATGGAATTTATTTTTTCCATTAGGATATGGATATTTTATAAGCAAACCAAAAATGTGACAAATATTCAATTTTACCAATTTTCGGTGATTACATAAACATGTGGAAGAACAAAGTATACAGCAGTGAAGCTGCTTTTACTTCTTCATCTTGTAGTAAGAAAATCGGCGATAAGAAAAGTGAAATAAGTCAGGTGGCTAAGAGAGGAGGGGGAGAGGGTTCGTCCGTAGTTTTGGTGGTTATGAATGATCCCCTGTAATTATACATAATCACAAATTTACAACAGCTCCCGCAATAAATTAATATTTTATGAAACAATGTTTGGGATTCTGTAAAATTAGGTTTGAAAACATCTTTCTAAAAGAAAAAAAAAGAAATAAAAGATATCCATTTTAACCAAACAGATATTTTATCTAGGTAGACAAGTAAGAAATGTAATAAGTGCTAAAGAAAGTTTAGAATTACAGAAAAATGATGTGTTGAAAGTTACAATCTTAAAATTTTCTTCCGGTAATATTTATGACACAGTAAAACTACAAACACACCAGATGAAGACAGAGCAAGAAGAGATTCACGAAATTTATTAGCGATGAAGAAGATAAAACCGGAAGATTTATCTTCTAAGAGCAAAAAAGGAAAATTTTTACAACAGCTTACAATTTGTAAAGCAAAATTTAAACTTGAAAATTTTCTAGATCAAGCAATATCACTTCAAATTTGTGTTAAAAATAGTCTGTTTCCGAAGGTTGTGGATTTTAACAATGCGTTTGTAAGGAAAATTGAAAATCTGATGAGTGCAATTGCAAAAATCTCGAAAACTGCGTAATTCAAAATATAGTCTCTAATGTAACTAAAGAAGTAAACTCACAAGTTTATGTAAATAAATGTGTGCGTGTATATTTTAATAAGGGGGCTTAATTTGTTTTTATACGGAACTGTTTTGTATAATTTTCTAATTTGTATAATAATCTAATTTGTTTCTTTATTCCAGTTCAGGAGAAATTTAACTTTTTGTCTTTAATTCTTATTGTAATAAAAACTAGTCGAACTAGAAATTTGATTATCATTCGTCGAAAGAAGCAATGTTTTTAAGTTCAATGCACGTAAACAGGTTACAGTCTGAATTTTCTCGTGTGTGCCAATTAATTTCAATTTTTTACGCTGAGCGGACCAGAATGTAATTGTAGAATCGTGATATTTGGAGGGAGAAAGGTAGTAGATTCGATCTCGGCCATTGTTGAATAATGAGACATAAATGTTGAGCTTCTGTTTTCTACATATGTCTACTAGGATAGATACATGGGAGGTTTTTGAGTTTTCTCCTTTGAAACAAATGTTACTATCTATAAAATGTCCTCTCAAAAGGCGAAAATGTAATAGATATATTAAAATGCCTTATAACGACGTATACCTTCCTGGTTATTCGCTGTGTAGTGTCAGTCTCTTATGCGAGGCTCGGTATTCTAAAAAAGAGTCAATCCACTTAACATCTCATTTTGACTTGATAATTTCTTTGAATTTTTTTACTGCTATCTTAACAGCATTTTTGGACTTTATTTCATCTCGGTTGATTTTTTTTAAGGATCATTTACAATTACTTGTTTTGTATATTTATTTTACAACTTATGCTTTTTTATATTTCTACAAATAATTCAAATTTGCACCACCATTGCTTAGAGGAGGAATGTGTGTTTTTGAATGGAATGTCTTGAGTAAACCTGATCTATTAAAAATTTGGCTTTCGTTTTTCAAATTTGTTACTCTAAATAAATATTAGAATTTTAAATCTTATAATTTACCGCGCGCGCGTTCTATATTTTATTTTTTTAACTAGTGCTATTTAAAAGATGAAATCATGTATGACCAATTGTCTTCTTACCTCTAAGTGAGCATAGTTATTTTTATAACTAGAAAATATGTGGATAATTGTTTTACATAGTAATAATTCTCGCAAAAGCAAATAATACCATTTGCACAATCCACATATTTATATATAGAAACTTGATGTATTTGTCACAATATACCGATAAATAAGGAAGACTCATAAGTTTGGCAAAGCCTTCATGAAGGTATAGAATCACTGTTCTGTCATTATATGTATTCGACATAATAGTAGTTTTCTAGCCATATAGTTCGAATTTGCAATTTAACATTTTTATGACGATATTTATGAGAGATGTTAAAAATTAAGTAGTGAAAATTTTAGTATATCATATTATCATTACAAACATTATTACGCGGGCGCGTTCTGTCTTTTACTCCTTACTTATTGCAGAATAGAAGGTTAATAGTTTAGGGTTATTTTATTAATGGTTTATTAAGCGAGGTATTGAAAAGCATCATTTTTAAAAACGTATTATTCTGAATAAAAGAGTCAACATTTTTGTAAACATATCAGCTCTAATTTTCTTGTTAGGCATTGAAAGAGGCTTTAGTTCTCGCACCAGACAATACAACAGATTAAAGGTTGGACAAGAACGTGAAATCATGTATAACCATGAGGCATCGAGAGTTTTCCCTTTTAATTATTGACGATTCAATGGTGCATTGAAAATACAAAGCTTTTTTAATTAAAATACCTATATGATTCAATATAGCACATTGAAAATCAGTTAGAATGGATATGTTTTTGGGGAATTTAAGTTGGTTGTAGCAACAACGATAGGGTGTAACTGGTTACATAATTTAATGACAATCAATTTTGAAGTGTTTTAGTGTTTTTAAATTGCTATCATATTCAGATATGACAATGAATATATTTTTATTTCATAGGACTTATGATTCCTTCTTTTTCAATATATGATACTTTTTCATAGATCTTTCAGAATCTTCTTAATCTTTTATAACTTAGAAATAATTGTTTTTCTTCTATTCATCGTAATTTAGAAGCATCTAGCTACATATATGGTAGTTACGATATTTCATGCTCTATACTTAATTTTTTCTATCACTATATTTCATGACGTAAAAATCTTACCATGTATAGTTTAAATCACTTGCTAAAATACTTTTTTTTAAACAGATTTTTCAACTAAAATTTAAACTGCGTAAAATTTTATTAAAATTTATACTTAATGCTGAATGTAAATATTTAATTTTTTTATTCCATAATTAGTTATGAATTAATTTATTTACTGCTGTTATCTTTGGTCCTTTATGAGCTTCTTTACAGTCAAACAAAACAAATATTAACGTCTATAATTTTATAAGAGAATAAACAAAATTCTAAAAGGAAAAATATTATTTAAATATAAGTTTTAACAGTAAAAAGTGTTTAAAATGCTCAAATAAGTAAGAAGCCTTACAATGAACTTATTAAAGATAAGAGAACAAAATTTTTTTATCTATTAAAGTAAAACTAACTTGGTTTTTTTTATATAGTTTGTATTTATTATTTATATTTTAACAGAGATGAAAACTTTACATAAATTATTTCCATTTTTAATAATTACAATTAAATAAAATGTAAAAAATAGCAATAAAACCTATAAGTGGCAAAATAAAAATGAAAAAAATAGCTCTCTCTATGGATAAAAAAATAAATATTTAAACCAAAAATAAAAGTAATGTTTAATTAATTTGACAAAAAAATTTTATGTCTTTCACAAAAAATCAATAAAAAAACTTACGGATTAATAAACTTAACTTGTTTTCGATATAAATTTCAATAAAAATAAAATTACATTGTATCTCTTTTGCCCAGTACCATATTAAAAGGATCAATGCAAATAGAATATTTGCATTCAAAACCAATGCAAATATTCTATTTGCATTGGTTTTGAAGTTTAAAAAAATTTTGATAAAAAGAAATGAATTTTAAAGATGAATACACACATTAGCATGACACTTAATGATGAATACAAAATATTAATTTACACTTTTGTTTGTTAGCCAATTTTCCGTGAATAATCTGTTTAATTTCAACTAAATATTGCTACAATTTTAAATTTTGAGATTCTTTTATTTCATTGGAATAAATATTCATGCATGTGAAATAGAATCCAAAAGAACTTGAAAATACAAAATTTCGTTCAAAGTCCCAGAAAATGCTATATATTATAATCATATTAAAGTAATATAATTATACTGTTGATGTATGGCATACTTTTTCAAGTATAACGTGCTTTCGAAACCAGCAAAAATTCCAAAGTAGTTCTAATATGCAATTAACAAGTAGGGTAAAATATTAGAAATGACGATGAAACTTTTTGAGTATAAGTTTACTAAACTCAAGAAACATTTGCTGCAGAAAACGCCTATAAAATGTATAATTCATTTAAAAGGGAAAAAATTATTAGTTTATAAGGAATACTAAACTAATCCAAAAAAGTGATCATATTTTGAACAGTATATGAATTTGAAGAAAGTGTCCATTTGTTGGGTTCCAAAATCATTTGAAGCTGTAGTTACTATCCACGAGGCTTTCTGTGAATTATTGCCGCATGCAGCCCATTTTCCTGACTATTTATTTCTTATGTTCTTCTTTTTGAAACTCACAAACTTATTATTTTTTGCATTCATTTTAACATTAAATTTAATTTTACATTTGCACCATATTAGATTTAACGTTAAATTAAATGTTGTAATAACTGAATTAGGAGGGAGAGCACCATATTTTTGGATCATTTCGTTAGTTTATAAAGGCAATGGAATATGGTTTTAGAAAAATGAGCTTAGCTTGAAGTGAATAACGTGAAAATATATGATTAATATATATGAAAATAAATGAAAATTAAACAAAATGTATTAAACATATTTTGAAAAATCTTAAACTTAAAAGATTTTAATGCATAATTTTTATTTGTTGATGTCTAAACAGAAAAGAAAAAATTAAACACTTTTCGAGTTTGGGTTCTTTGTGTCAGAATTTAATCACACACTTGTACAATTGATATACAGGGTGATCACACATTTGAAAAGTGTACCCATTTGTTTTTGAGTTTTAAATATTTATTTATTTATTATACCATTATTTAACGGCCAGAATCTTTATTTTTCACTTTCTAAATGTGAAAACACGCTTTTTTTTTAACATAAATTAACGAGAACATTATTAACAATCATTAATCTAGTTTTATGCAATGAGTTTAGTAATTTATTTGTTTCTTCCAACATTTTTATTTTTTATTTTTCAAAACTCATTTCATAAGATTATGAATGGAAATAATGATAGAATGATTTTTTTTTAACCCAAACACATGTTTCAAAGTGTTCCTTGGCGTAAATTGCTCTACTGGAGATACAGAACCATTACCGCTTGTTTTTAGCTAAAAATAGTTTTTTCTCACATCAAACCAAACAACGGATTGTTTAAGGAATTCTTTGATACTGTGTTTAATTTAAATGGGTCTCTGGCCTGCAAGATCACCAGACCTCACCTTGTTTGTGGCATTATTTCAAAGACTCTGTTTAGAAAGAAGATCTGCTGACAGATGAATTAAAACAAGTTATAACTGAAAATTTTTTATCAATAAAAACAATAATGTTGTGTAATGTATCAAAAAGCTTAATTCAACGTGTTCACTTTTGCCATCAAAAAGGTAGAGAATATTTTCTAAAAAAAATTAAGACGTAAGAATTTTGAATTAGATAAAGGATATTTTTCAAAGAAAAAATTATCATGTAATTAAGTAGCTTTGTGCATCTTCATTTCTGTTTTACGTAAAAAATAAAGTTATAACAATCCAACAACGCTTAAAATTGTCTCTTCCACACTTAAACATAATGCAAATCATTATATATCAGTGTTAGAATAATTGCTACATAAGTCAGATTCAAGTATAAGTAAAAAAAACAAGTATTTTAAATTGATCACCCTTATTTTGAAAAGGTTTATTGTGTGTCAACCTTTCTTTAATACATCATTGTAGTAACAGTTTCTTCTTGATACATTTATAAACAACGATAAATATTGTTGAGCTCTCCATTATTCATTGTTAGATATGGTACTTCAAGGGCTTTTATAAATTGGGTAAAATTCTAATTTTTAATTTTTGAAACAGAATTAAAATTTCTATTATTAAACGTAATAATTTCTATTATTATTGTTTATTTTAAGGCTTATTTAAAGATACATTTTAATTATTATTTTTAAGTAATATTTAAAAATGTTTTTTAATCATTAGTTTTCTTGTAAACTAAACAAGCAATATCAAAAAGAATTCCAATCTAGCAATTTTTACAACACAGTACATTTCCATTATACATGATGAGTAATCTGGGAAGTGATCTAATGGAACTCTCTATGACTTTTAACCCTACGGAAAAATATTCTGGCAATATAAGTCTGAACTTTACTGGTGACCGGAATATATCTGCACATGTAAATTGCAAATGTATTCCTGTCACCAATAAACATGTGCACCATCAGAATACTTTGCTTATGTTATCAGGTTATCTAGGCACCATTTATATGTGCAAAGAAAGTTAATATCCATATTCCTCAACTTTCTCATACCTCACAAAATACCTCTATAACCTGTCAAGTCACAAAATTTGGAACACGTTGGAAAGACAAGTTCCGTTGTCACAAAATGCTCACGAATTCATTAAACGGTTTTAAACTTTTATTAAAATCAATTACTGAAACATAGATATCAGTATCTTAACAGTTCATTTTAAATTGATATATTAACACCTCTCTCCGAAAATGTCTAATCCTAAACCAATATAATAATTAGAATTCTCATGAAACGCATTCCTAATTTTATCGTTAAAACTGTAATACGAAATTTTAACCCTAAAAAATTTATTATCACATAAAAAATTGCTTACTAAAAATAATTCTCTAATACTATGTTCATTAAATAAAATGATTATGTTTACTAATTACAAATCGTAAAGATTGTAATAACCTTTTAAGTTGTCATGTTAAAGTATTGTATTTCCATTAAATTTTATTTAGTCAAATAAATCAAAAGAAATATTATTTTACTTTAAAATAATCAATTTAAGTTACCATAATTTATTAATATAATATTGTTTCAAAATTTTATATAGCTATTCTTTATGTCGTAATTACTCCATGCGAATATTTGAAAACTTAATTGAATAACTAGTGTTTTTAAACTTTCTTAAAAATGATTTCAACAGATTTTTACTGGTTTTAAATATTTACAATGGTTATCATAAATTAAGTAACACCTAAGAGAAAACAAAAACAATTTAAACATATTCTACATGGAATTTTAAACATAGTTGAAATAGAACGAAGTTTAATCAGTGTTTAATTAAAGAAGTTATTGTCAATGTTGAATGAAGTTTACAGCATTGATGGTTATACTTTCTATTTCAGTATGTTTCTAGCGAAAAAAAATTAATTTATATCATAAATTTATTTTAATTTTTTTTTTGCCATTTCAATAAATTTAGGAAAGTTTAAGTATATATTAATTTATTATATAATAAATTTATTTTAAATTACATTTTTTAAAAATGAACTTTGGAGAATTAAATAAAGTTTAAGTATCAAGTGATTCTGTAAATCTTCAACTTTTTGCACAGAAAAATTTGTAGAAGTTTTTGTATTCGATATTTTTTTAACTACCGATGCAAATATAATTACTAAAACTTATTTTTGAATTTACATCACATTATCATAAATTTAATCATTTGTAAATATTTAAATGAAATCTTAATAAAAGAAAAAATTATAAATATAAAAAACTTTCTAATTAATAAAATCAGATGGATACTTTTAATTTATAAGTTCTGTTTTTAGCCTTGAAAATATTATTTTAAGTTTTGTATTGGATTGAGATTTTGAGATATATAATGGATTAAGAAATTCATTAATAAATGATATTAACATAAACATTCAGTCTTATAAAACATTCAATTAATGTTGGCAAGAAATAAGATTTTTAAAATTTGGTAAAGGATTCAGGAAAATTTAGAAACAAGTTCCCAATACATGAAAAATTACCTCTTATAATAATACACCAAACACAAATAAAATTTTAAATATACAATATATAAGTAAAAAGTAACAAAACACAAGTAAAAGTAAAATTTTTATTGCTTGGTGTAAAAAAATAAAGACAATATGAAATGATAAGGCTTTACAAATAATATCGTGTATAATGAATTATCATAGTAAATAGTAATGGTACAATGGACTAATATATTGGTTATAAAATACCAAAACAAAATTTAAATTATGCTGTAATAAACAAAACTAAAAGGAGAACAGAAACATTTTTTAGAAATAATGTATATTAAAAAACTTTCATAACCATCTTAATCATATAGATAAATTGAAAAAATAAATTTTTCTTTATAGTTTTGATATCATTGAAATTTCGGCAGAAGTTCAAGTTTAGGGTAATTGAATTTTTCTCTTGGGATGCTTGAGCTGTTAAAAATTCAAAGAGCAACAAACTACAAGCTGCAGAAACTTTAGAAAAAATCTTGTAAAAAATGATGAATTGATGTTTTACCTGAAGATTGATACAATACATTTTGAACTGACAGAAAAAATTATAAAATATTTAGATGTGTGAACTTCATAACTCTCTTATTTAATTTATTGTTTATATATTTTCTGGATATTTTTGGTAAATATGTGAATTAAAAAAATTGGCTTCATTTTTTTAGTTAATCTAAAGTTGTATGTATCATGAGTGAATCTTGATTCTTCATATTGCGCTGTGTTTTCGTAATTTTTTATATTCTATTCATTGTCATTAAAAATTTAATTTTGTTCTTAATAATTTAGAATGGAAAATACTTAAAAAGTTAATAACTAAAGAATAGAAATTTAAGTAGCTAAAATGAATTCCAGAAAGCTTATAAATATATATATTCACAGTTTTATAATAATAAAAGAAACACAAATGTAAATGTAATTTGTTGAAAATAGAATTTAAAATTGTTTTTTTGTTATAAAACTGTAAAAACTTTAAAAATTTGTGTACAAAATAGATGAATGTATTTTCCAGTTGATAAAATTATGTAATTCACATGCACACTCACAAATATATATATATACACAGAGAGAGGATATGAAATGAAGCATTAGCTGAAATGAAGTCATGGCTATGATCCTGAAAAAAATGTATTCTCATTTATTTTTTGCACATAAAATATTAAGTTTTATTAAAAATTTGCTTTCCTTTGATGAATATAAAAAACTATCCTCAGATATGTCTAAAATTATTATATTAAATTACACATACAAAGATATGTTGTAAATTTTGTTGTGCAGTGTAAATAATTTAGTCAAGAATAATTCGTTTATTTATGGTTTCACTTGTGTGTGGAGCTTTTTTTAAAATATTTAGAAGTTTTAAAATTTCTTGTATCAGCTTTAGTAAACACACACAGTAAGTTTTCACCTCATTAACGCTTGATTTTAATATAAAATTTTTATAATCACTTAAAACTTTGTTTCATTGTACTTAATTCTGTAATTTTAAAAACTCTTTCAAACATATATTTTATATGAATCCCCTTAAATAGTTCAGTAGTTAAAACATTTTTAAATCTAAGTCTTTCTTGTTGCATACAATGACTATTTTTCAGTATAATTGTCTGTATACTTATATTATTATTTGTGAAAAAATATACCTAAAATTTTTTATTGATTTATGACTTTAGTTAATTGTATAATTATCAACTGATTGTTTTATTCATTTATCTTTTCATTTTTAAGAATTTACGAAATGAAAATGTGCACTTCTGGTTTTGATCAACTTTTATTAAAATTTCTCAAAATTTGTTACTTTTTTCCTTAGGCAGATACGAATACAATATATAAAAATGTAAATTTTGTTCACCTATTCTGGAAGTACTGGTACTAAAATAACGCGTACTTTAACAATTAAAAGATATTTCTTAGAACAGAAGAATGTGAAGCATGCGACTACTTACCGGTAGCGTAAATTTAATTCAGGATACTTTTCTGTCAAAAGTGGACAGAAACTACAATAGAAACGCCACCTTAGTGATACGGCCGCCGTCGAAGGGGGTAGGAACTATTTTGTTCCGCACGAGTCTTTATGTTAACACGCGAGTGAGAGCGGGCGGAAAGTGTTGCGTTCCTAGCGACTGTGTTGTGCAGCTCTGGTGAAGGGAATCGTTAAGTTCCAAAAGTAACAGGTTTTGGTTTTCCCACGTGGTGACGTCACCGTGGTGCCAACCATACCCACCATGCGCTCAAATTTCATATAGTTTTAATTTTTTCTCAATGTATATTTGGTAAATAAATGTATTGAAAAATTTATTTCACATAGAGTTTTGGTTTAAAAAAAAATCAAAAAGAGCAAAATGATTTTTGAAATAAATTTTTTTTGTAATTTAAGAAAAGCATTAAATTTTACAAATTTTTACTGATTTTTTAAAAATTTCATTATTAATTAAATTTAAAATTACGTAAATTTGTAATATTTTTTAAGAATGTTTCTGATCAAACTTATTTTAACGAATGATTATAACTTTAAAAAACTAAAAGTTTGTATCCAATTTATATATTGTGTGAAACTTCCTTGTGTTGTGTATGTGAAATTGGTGAATAAATAAAACAAATCCAAATGTTATTAAGAAAAAGTCAGTAAAATTTAATTAAATAGTCAAAATAATTTGATTTATTAGTTAAATTACATTTGAAAAAAGCTTTCTCGAAATGTAAAACATAATTCGAAACATTAAAACAAAATACATTTTGTCTAACTTTAAGCAAGATTCTACAAAATAAGAATTGATATATTACTAAATTATCACATATTATATTACTATAGAATATTTAATAATAAATAATATTGAGTAATATTATAAATCTTATTTTTATGTAGTTTTGAAGCTTTGTAAAATGGAAAATCCGTGAAAATTATGAATATTGGCACTTTATTTTTGTTCATTATATAACTCATTTATGATAAATTTAATTCTAGCTTTCTTTACAAAAGGAAATTACTCTAGAAATTAACTTTACATGTAGTTTCTTTTTTAACGTTGAAAATTTTTTCATGAAATATAAAACCTATAACTTAACATAAGTCTCATTTTAGAAGATTCAAGTTCAATCTTTCCGTTAAAGTTAAATAGTATTATAAACTACTTTTTATCTTTCATTATAATCAAAAGCAATGAATATTTAATATGTTAGAATATAAATAAATGAATATTTTTAATTTTTAAGAATAACTTAATGTTTAAGATTGAATTTTAAAGATCTTTTTCTACTACTTACTAGGTTATTTTCGCTTAATTTAACTATCGCTCCTTAGCCTTTTTTTTTTTCATGAAGAATGATTCAATTGGTATTTAGTGTACTATGAAGAATTATAAGCAATTATAAATCCTACTCAAAATAGTATGCTTTAAAATTTCATTATCATGGCAATCATAAATTTCAAATAATATTATATTAGTGTCTCAGATATTTTGATAAAAAATGTATTAAATATTTAAATATTAATAAGAAAATTAAAATTCTGACAATCATTTTTTTCAAAATTTCTATCGAATATTCATAAAATTTTCAGGACTTTAAATTTTATTGAAGTATAATATGCTTGCTACATTTTTATATAAAGTGTGCAGTGCAGCAAATTTGAGAATTGATTTTAGAATTAATATCTCTCCAATATTTAGATTCTTCCTACTTTTGTCCAAATTTTTCCATTATCATTAAAAAATAAACATTAGATAAGTTAGAACATTGGAGTCTATGGATATTGAAAGGCGTTTGAACATATCCTTGAGAACAAACTCCCATAAAAGATATATAGGGCTGTATTCACAGATCTCAGAAGAATATTGAAAAATTCCAAACATTGCAACAGTCCAACCTAACACCAGTGCATGCAAGAAAAAAGAAGTGCAATGCCCAATTGTTTTGGCATTAAATCCAAATGTTTTGGATTAGCTTAGCTTCTATTAGCGTAGGATCTACTAGCGTAGATCTAGGATTAGATCTTCGATTAGCGTACCTTCTAATCGAAGAACATGGCCTTATCAACAGGCCATATTATTATTATTTTTATTACCATTAGGAATAGCGATATTATTTTTATTGCCATTAGCGTGCCCCATGCTATAGCTTTTAAAAATTAGTTTAGTTTAGTTAAATGAATTCTAAAACTAATCATGAATAGCATTTTAAAAAAATTCTACTAAAAGTATTTTCTTTAAAAAAATTTGTTTCATTTTTTTTTCACAAAAATATTAGATAATAAAAATACAAATGTTTATTAAGCATCAATAAATGTATGAAGTTAAAGTATATTAATTAACTATTATTAAATTATAACTACTCTTTTGTTCAAAGGTTAAAAATCTATTAAATTCATTATATAATTAATTTGCTTAAACGTGAAATTAAATTAAACTTATTTATGCTTTTTGATACAACTACTAGTTCTAATAATATATTGAAAATTTTAAAATAATTAAAAAATTAAAGAAAACAGAAATTTAATATGTTAGATTTTGTGGTAATTAATATGTTAACATACAATTTATAATATTTTATCAATAAAAGAAGTGATTCATAAATTATGCACTTTGTTTTTATCTATATTAAGAGGTAAGCCGTAGAATTATTAGGATTTCAGCTAATATACAAGGTGTCTGTAATAATGATTAACATTTGAAAGCCATCTTCAGTAAATTTAAAGCAATACGTTTTTTTAAATCAAGAAATGATAGGAAATGAAAAAATTTTTATCAAACAGAAAACAGTTATTTCCAAATTAACATCTCTGCGATCTCATCATATAAATCCAAATAAGCATCATTGTGTTCCAACTATTAAAACATCAGAGTAATCTATATGAATTATTTGTATTTAAAGCAATGTTATGCACATAGATTACTTACGATTATTGAAAATGTGATTGTATAGTTGCAAGATGAAAGCATATAATGATATGCGGTATTCTATATATTCATTTTAGTCAACTGAAGCTGATAAATATTTTTGCTCTATATTATATTCTTCATAAAGGGAATGTACATATCATGTAATAGTAATGATTTTTGAAAAAAAAATTGTCTTAGACGAATTCTAATAATAAAAATATAATCTAATTGTACATATAATATAATTAAAAATTTACTCTAATAAATAAGGAAAAAAAATTGTTGAAGAAAAAGGTATTAAAGTTACATATTTTAGTGTAATAAAAGAAAAGAAAAAACAAACATCTTCTTAAGTTTCTTAAGATAAAAATGTTACTATAACATATTTTTGAAAAAGTTCTTATATTGTTGTAAAATTATTTTATGTGCTTGTTATTCGATATTAAAGATTTATATTTTGTCTAAGCAAAATGTATTTTTTGCGAAATTAAAGTTTCTATTTGATTAGGGTTTTTTTTATTAAATATTGATTATAAATAAAAAATTTTACTGTTTTTTATATAAGTTAATAATTGAATTTTTAAGTAAAAACTTTTTAACAGATATAATAGTAAGAGGACCATCAGAAATAAAGAGAAAGTCACAGTTAGCGACAAAAAAGATTAAAAAAATGTCTTCCTCCAGATTTTTCAAGAACAATTAAAATCCAAGAATAGAATAATTTTAAATAACTGCTCTATTATACACCTAGTTATAAAAATAATGAAATTAATAAATTAAATAATGATGACAAAACGTGAAATGCAAGATTTTTTTTATTTTGGTCTAGGAATAAACAATTCTATTAACAATTTCAGTAGCATTAATAAGAAACAACAAATAATTGAATAAGAAGAATATACAAAATTAAAAAAGCATAAATTGCAAAATCAAAGCGTTCACATGTATTCAAAATATATAGGTTTTAGACAAATTGAAATTTAATAACTTTTGCTCATAAACAAATCAATAACAATTTTTTTGACAAATATATTGCAGAATTTCATCTGACATTTTTAAGAAGGATAATATAGAATTATATAAGAAATACAAATTTAAATTCTTTTTAATAATTTTCATATTAGAGAAAATTGATTTGCTATTAATAGTTGTTTTCATAATTGTTTCTGTCATTATGAAATTTTCTCTTCTTTTTTGCTTGAAGAAATTACCAGTCAGTGTGTGACTTACCAATACAAATATTTAATTAATAAAATAATTAGTATAAACATAAAACTTTAATTGATAGTAACACTAAAGAAAAATCTATATCGTACATTTTTAAACGTTGAATTAATAAAAATATCCAAAAATTAACATTATATTCTCCTTCAACAAGCAATATAGAAAAGGTTCACAAAAAGCAAATAAATAAATGAATATCGAAAAAAACGTTTTTACATATATTTCATGATTAATTTTGTGAATATAATTCATAATTAATTTTATGAAATATCTGAGAAAAATTGTATCAATAATTGTATGCTAGTCCACAATCCAAGGTCCTTTTCGGTACCATAATACTAAGTGATCATCTGCTTTTGGAATATATTCAAGAGGGCCTGAAAAGATAACATATAAGAAATATTTATTATTTCATAATATTTTTAATTCAAAATGAGTTAACGGTGAACACATTCATGGCAAAACGATAGAAAATGTAAATAACTAATGATTTTGCAAACATAAATAACATTTTTGAGACAGCTAACTAGTCAATAATACGCAAAAGATATAAATTAAAAAAAACAATATATTTCAAGAAATTTTAAAATATTTTATCTTCATATTTTTATTAAATTTTTAGTAAACAACTATATAAATATTTATATAGATATAACTTTATTGAAAATTTTATGTATATATAATTTTTTATATATAAAATTTTCAATAAAGTTAATTTTATGTTATTCTTTATATTAAATTTTTAGTAATCAACTATGAAAATTTTAATGTTCATTTCTTATTTTCTAACAATGAGCAATCATGTTATTTTTTAAATTTTTAATCTATTAAAATTAATTGAAACTAAACTCATACTTTTATCCATTACTTTTCTTAAAAATCTGTTAGATAAAATTTTCAGCCGTAATGTTATATATATATGCATAGTTTGGCCCTTACGATAAAAATACCTCGGTTGTGAAATTGACTTAATAATTTCTTTCCAAGTAAAGGAGATCTAGTTTTGTTAATAAATAGGTGATTTTTGTATAACATTTACTTTTTAAATTATTTTTTGTACCTGCTAAGAAATTCATGTAATATTTTGAAAACTTCATTCCAATATTAAATAATCCAATTCTTTTTTATTAAGAATTTATTAATTCAGAATCAACTATAAACTTTTTATAATAGCGTGCTTTATTTCTTATTGTATATTGCATAAGTGTGTAAAAATTTGAGGGATTTTGAGGATTTTTAAAGGATTCAAAATATTATTAAAGGCGCAAATTCATGAAAACTTGGAATTAATTTCCATAAAATTTTACTTTTTAACTAAAATTTTGCAAGCAAAATATAAGAATAGAAATGTTAAAAAGCTAATTAGATAGCAAAATATGGTATTTATTCATTCACATACAAATAATTATGCGAAAAATTAAAGCCTCTTTCTTTAATTATTATTTTAATTAAAAAAATGATTTTTAAACTAAGTTTGAAACTTTTAAATTTTTGAAGAAAAATAGAATTTTGTACACTTATTAAAATTTTTTTGATTTATTGTTTCTAAGAATTATTCTCTAGAATGTAAACTAAATTCTTTAAATCAAAAAATTAAAAATTAAATTTATAAATCAAAAGAAATGTGAACTTCTAGTGAGAAATTTGAATTTTAATTTTTAGGAAGATAATAAATATTTATAATTCTGGTTGTGTGCTCCAAAGAAGTATATAATATGCATTAAGAAAGTAAAAATAATAAATGTAACAGCTTACGAATTATATTTCAATAGCTATTCAGCTATTCAATGCATTGTGCATCGTATTCGTAATAAAAAAAAAGTTTATTTGGCAAATAAAATATTTGCATCGTTAAATTATTTTTACCATTCCATTAATAATATTTATAAATAGATAAAATTCACAATACAGTTGGAAATTCGTTGATAAATTTGCGAAAAGCATTTTTTGGAAGCTCTATGGGATATTTTAATAATAATGAAAACATTTTTTTGTTTTGCTGTGTATGTATTTCATGTAAAACATTTCACCCCTTCAAAAAAAAAAAAAAAAAAAATTCTATTATAAAAATTGCGCAAAATAAAAAATATCATTTTGTGTGTGTGTGTGTGTTTTAGTTAATCTTTTAATTCTTACACATTTTCTTTTTATACATTATAAACAAATCCTGTGCTTTTATAGTTTTTATTATTTTCTACTTTCTGCGGTAGCTTTTCTTAATTAACGATGTCGCAAATTTAAGAATTGTTATTTACAAAATATCTCATTATAATCGTTAATTATATGTTCGCTATTAGAGATGCTACTTACTTTTATTTATGAGGAGGAGGTTAGGATCTTCCGCGGTTCCATTCAGTACGTATAAAAACCAAAATTGTCCATTTTCCGGATCATCTTCTATATTGGCCACAGAATACACATAAGGTTTTCCAGATCTCGTAGTGTTTGCAAATCTGAGGATAAAATCAATAATATGTAATGCATATAATTAAAAAAAATAAAATACCTTATAAAACCATCATTTTAGACAGAATAATATTAAATGCTAATAGCATACTAAATATAAAAGTAAATTAAAATGAAAAAATGACATTCCATGGAACTTTCCAAAAACCTTAACCTATTCTCAAACTTTGGTAGAGAACATCTTAAGTAAGTTACATTGACATTGAAGGTAAACTTAAAATAACTTATTATTTTTACTGAAATGAACATTTATATTTTGTTATTTTTTACTAAAATAAACATTTTTTTTCTAATGTCGGGATACTGGATAATTGACCCGTCGCTCACAACAAGACCGTAAACTGCTACTCATTTAGCGTTATCCAGAGTGCTGCTGTAAACCAAGTCACGGAGGCGAGTAGCATTGCCCACGTCACACCACCACAAACCCGTTAACAGGGTGGGCGAAATTCATCTATCATCTCAGAAGAAGACAGGACAAAGATACAGAGAGAAAGGAAACGTCCATGCTCGAATAGGGATTCGAGCCCGGACCCAACAGCCCAGGAATCAGGAACGCCAACCACTCAGCGATTGGCAGGCACTAAAATTAACATTTATACCAAGATTTCTCTTTACTTATGTTTCACATATTTGCTGTACATTATATGTTGCTTTCTAATTTTTGTCACAGTGTAATTTTTCAATAGAAAGGGCAAATACTTTCTGAATTATACTTTATTAAGAGAAAAAGAATATACGGAGCGAATTTAAAAGTTGAGTATTAAGGACGTTTAACATGTAAATATTAAAAAGTATTACATAGAGTAGAGTTTAACAATGGGAACATTTAAAAGGAACAAAAAAGACCAAATAAGACAAGTTTGTTATTATTAAGCCATGGAAAACATGTTTTTTATTACACTGGACTACCTATCCACTCCAAGGAAAAAAATTACCCTAGATATAAAACTTTTGTAAATTCTTAAGGTTTCTCAGTAGCCTTTAAGTGCCTCATAAACTTTTACAAAAATTCAATTTTTCTTATAGAACTTGCTTCATTGTATCTCTATTTTTATGTACTTCCTTTCATTGAAAAATATTTGCTGAAAGGAATTGTTATTGAACTCATAGTAATACACACAGTGATTAGAAAATTGAATTGCAAAGTGAAAAAGTAATTGCACTGTAAACAAATTGCCTTTTAATTCTTTTTCTAGCAAAATTAGAACATATGTCAAACTTGATTATCTACAAAAGTTGAATTAATTAATTGGCATATATTTGTGTGAACAAACCTTCAATGATTCCCAAACTTTTTGTTTAATAACTTAATGATGAAATGGCAAAAATATGTGTGTGTGAGGCCATACTAATATTTTTAGGCGATCACAATATTGCACAATATCATAGATTAATATTTATAGATGGTTTTCTTACCAACATATTCAATGAATAGCAGTATTACAATATTAATACATTGCAATGATTTTCAAATAAATAATGTATAAAATTTTATTTTCCTTTGTTACTTAAGTTTGAAATTTCAGTGACAAGAATAACCTTGATCTAATCTTCATCATGAAAGTAAAAATTTAAATGTCTATAAATTTAAGTCTAGCTTTAAATTAAACTATTGCTTGCAAACTTTGTAAATATTGTAATTAATATATTGAGTAACTATTGATTAATATGTGTTTAATAAAACATTAGTGCTAATTTGTGATTTGTGAGATTGGTTTTAAGACAAAGGTTTTTCTACTCCCCTTATGCGAATGTTATCTACTAATGTGATAACTTCTTAAGACTAAATAATGTATAAAGACTAATAATGATAAAGATTATCATTCTTAAGACTAAATAATGTATAAAGAACTTGATCTCAATCTAGATAAGGGCCATCCTAATGTTGAGACTTATACAAGTCATTATCTAATGTCTATCTACTGCAGCTGTTTGTAAATTTGAAGAAGGTACCAGTTCAGACATAGGTTTGGTTTAAGTTTAAAATTACAAGGTATTGTCATCGAATCTGCCATAAGATGTAATCCATATTGGTAAAAACAATTAACTGTGTACTTCAAATGAGATGTTAGTCCTGATAATTTATTTTATTACCTGTATTTAGAGTCTTCATGGGCAGCTACTTGCATTATCGTGAAGAAGGAAGTATTAGCAGGTACAACTATGGACATTGTTTTCTCAAGGTATTTATCACTTCCTAACCACAAGGAATATTTAATGCGATGTTTCTCGCCGATCTGGGACATCCATTCCCGAAGAAGTTCACTGCCTGTAATAAATTAAGATTACTCTATTATTGTATTTGATTAAATCATATAGTTTGATTAGAGCAGGTACAACTTATCATATATGATTACAAAATTTTGATGTATTCCATACAATCTGACGTAATTTCAAGGATATTTTAATTTTTAAAGATACATTTAAATTTAATAAATAATAGAACTTTCGAATCCAGATAACCTAATTAGTATACTGCTAAAATATTCCAGTTTTGACAGCTCAATTTTTTGTGAATTTCAACATAATTGGATTCTTTTTAATTAAAAATCTTTCATATTTTTTACAATGGACAAATTATAAAACAAAAGAATAATACAATGTTTTTAGCAAACAAAACATTAATTAAGAACAAATGTAAATTATTTTAATTCCAAATATTATATTATCCGAGTATGTGAAATTAAATCAAAATTTAACTTCAGGTGTTATGAAATTCATAACACATAAAATGTAATACTTATTTTATTTTTTAATATAGTACATAAAGGAAATTTATGCCTTATAATTTACAAATAACTCTGCTAAAATGAGTTAGCAAAAAATTAGTTTTCGTATCGTTCAAATTTAATGTAAAAAAGTTTCCATTATTTCACATTACAAAAAAATTATATTGAAAAGAGAAAAAATATTGTTTTCTCCAAACACACAACATTCAATGTAAATTAAAAGTAAAATATATTAATTTCTTTACTTTTAACTATGAAAGTTGGATAAAAAAATTAAACATATTCAAATAGCAGCTAAAGAATACTATATCAAAAAAATAATAATAAATAAATAAATAAAATAAGAAAATAAAGGAAAGGAAAAAGAATTATATCTTGAAATTTTATTTTTCTGATAATTTCAAATTATAATAAGTTTTCAACACATTTTAAAAACATTTTAAGGAAAAAAAATTAAAATAATAATATGAATTAGAATTTAAAGTTATAAATTATTTAAAACATTGCTTTAAGTTTTCCATTGAGTGTGACGTCATATAAATATAACAACTTGATCAAGAATATACCCCACCCTTAAAAAATAATAATGATTATACAATGCGTTATAGCAATACTCACTGTTTTTATGAAGTGCCTCACAATGTTTTGAACTAATATTTATTAAACTTTTAAAGCTTAGAACAGGTAAGACAAAATAGGTTTTCCAAATATCAAACTCGAAAGCACCATTTGAAGATTGGCTAAAAACCAATTTTTCAAAACTTTTTACCACATCGAAATTCACCTCGTCTATCTGACTGTTATTTGTTGAAATCAAAGCCTAAAATGAAAGATATCATCAGGAAATAAAATTAATTATATCAGAAAGTAAAATCAAGCATTACATTTCAAGAAATATTAATTATTCTGTCTTCAAAGTCAAAATATTCAACCTAGCAACTATTCAATTATTGGTTTCAACGTTTTTCACAATAAGGGCACAAATTCATAATAGTGGTTCATAATATCGTTTTAATAAAATTACACTTTCAAGAAATATTAATTATTTTTTTAAATAAGAAATTTTCACATATACAGAATATATTTTTATGAATATTGTTTTTAAACCCTATTCAAATTAATAAATTTATAATACAAATGTTCTTAACTTAAGGAATAGATTTGTTTTTAATTTTAAACGTTCAATAATTTTTAAAAAATTATCAAAAGTAGCAAAACATTTATTTCACTCTACAATATTTACTTTAGAGCTAAATTTTTTTAATAAACTTGTGATATACAACAAAAATATAATATTTGATATTTTATTATAAATTCGATTTTTTATTAATTGAAAATGGATACTAATATAACTTTCTTATTTTTGATGCATGTAAGCACATCACTGATGTTGTGATGTTGAGTACAGGGGAGACTTTAATTTTCTCGTGTGTCACACATAAATACCGTTTAATATGTGTTAAAAGTCCACTCAAAAATCTTTGGTGAGATAAGAATACCAAATTAGTTTGACTATATATAATTTGTTACTTTAACGGAACGTATTGTAAGACTATTATATATTATAATCTAATGACATATATATATATATATATATATATATATATATATATATATATATATATATATATATATATTATAATAATGTAAACATTGAAAATTTGATAATTTTAACATAGAAATGGTATCAATGATACAGATTCATATAAAATTACCATTAAAATCAGAACAAAAAAACAAGTAGAATAATTTAACTAACAAACTCCCGGGTGCTGCAGTCCATGTTGGACCATGGTCTCCCTAACAATTCGACTCCAAATCAGTCTTTCTCTTCCCTTGGTTTTCCAATTCGTTTTTTTCAAATTCTTAATATCTTTTTCAACCTCTTCTAATCTTTTCATTGGTCTTTCTTGTTTTCTCTGACCATAATACTGACCTTTAAAAAAATTTTTTTTTTTAATTTGGTTATGATTCACTCTTTTCATGTCTCCCAACCATTGGATTCTTTTTGGTTTTCTATGGTTTGTCTTTCCCTTTAAATTGTTTTCGTATCTCATAGTTGTATCGTTTCCTCTGAATATCACCATCTTTTACTGGTCCAAATATGGCTCTCAAAATCTTTTTCTCTCAGATTATTAAGATCTTTTCATGTTCTCGGGTCTCTGATCCATAAACAATAGCTGTTTTAATCACAGTTTTGTTCACCAATATTTTCGTCTTCTGGGTTATTGCTTTAGATCTTATAAGTTTCTGTAATGCAAAAAAGCTGCAATTACCAGCATTAATCCTTCCTTTGATTTCTTCTACCATAGTATTTTCTTTGATAATTGAAGCCAATTATACTTTTAAAAACGTTGTAACTCTTATAAACTAATGTAAATGAAGAATTTCTTTAAGTTCTTCATTTCCCTTAAGTTCAGTTCTATATCGGTTTCTTAACAATGTATTATCATATATTTTGTCTTTTTTATATTGATTTATAATTAAAAGACATAAGCATCTCCTTCTTAGCATTGTAAATATAAGATCCTTTCTTAGCATTGTTTCATGGAATCGTGTTTCTTCATTAATTTTATCATTAAATTTTCAGTTATTTTCAGCGAAAAGTGATTGTTTGTTATCTTAATTTGAATTATAGAAAAACATCAAAATGATATAGCTACATGTAAAATCACCATTAAAATTCAGAACAAAAATCAGTTAGAATTATCTACATAAAGGAAATCCTTATTCAGTTTGTCTGCCAAATTTTTGTCTGGGTTTGAATTGAGAATGACTGCAAAGAATGGAGTGAAACTTACGTTAGGATATCAGT
This sequence comes from Latrodectus geometricus, assembly GCA_026290005.1. Classification (NCBI taxonomy): domain Eukaryota; kingdom Metazoa; phylum Arthropoda; class Arachnida; order Araneae; family Theridiidae; genus Latrodectus; species Latrodectus geometricus. The sequence continues at coordinate 33,306 of JAPDSC010006702.1, forward strand.
CTCCAACTAACTTAAAATTTTATTTCGAAATTATAATTACAGCATTTGTAATTAATTTAAAGCATAATTAACGCTGATCCGAAGTCCGTGTAAAACTTATTGTGCTGCATTCCGCTTCCAAACTCTTTTAGCATCAGAAGAGAAGCGCTAATTATTTTTTTACTTTTTAGAATTGTCATCTATAAATTGCCTAGGGAGTAGAAAAAAAATTTAAGACATCAAATCTTTCTCAATTTTTGCAAGATGATAGATTTTTGAAAATAACGCTATTTACTTTTTTCCTATTTTTGAAAAGTACTGTTTCTCGTGAAAAGTGTTGTTTGCTATCTTCGATGAAGGCATTATTATCCTTTATCAGCGGCAGAAAATATATACATTGAAACTTGAATGAAAAGAATCCAGACGTCAGTATTTAATTAACTTCATAATTAAAAAGAATTTCCATTCATTGTACATCTCATTTGAAATGTTTTTGATATGAATTTGAGTATGAGACTTCATTTCATGATGTTAAACATCGTTTTGAGACGTGGTTAATTAAATTATTCTTAATAAGAACTTTTACCTATTTGACTTTAGATTTCCCTATTTTCATGTTCAATCTAAAACTTTAGTCAGAATGATTTTTTTAATACTTTTGATTTTTTACTATATGTATATTCGTCAACTATTTTCGTTGCATTCATCCCATATTTGTCTTTTCAATTTTCAATTAATCAGAATCCCTGAAATCTAGTACCCCTTTTAACCTAGTAAAATCTAAACGAAGTTAGTTGTAAGCTATATATTTAAGGAATCTGTTGTAAAATAATTCATCGAGAATTATTTCATAATAATTCTCAGTGAATTATTTTAAAAAAATTATTTAAAGTGAATAAAATAATTCAGAGTGCTGAGAAGCGGATGTATTCTGTTAGTTAGCAATGAAAGAAGTATTATCGTAGTTGTAAGAGTGTCTTTGAAACTTCATCACGTATTGCCACCCAAAAAGATTTTTCGATACTTGTTAGTATTCAGTTGTCAGACAGAAAATCTGAAAAATTTCTCAGCAATCATATCCACAGATGTGCATGTAGAAATAATTTCAGTTTGCCGTTATTCAACAATGGATAAATTTAAACATCACCACAATTTGAATACTACTACTATCTCTGAATAAAATCTAGAACTTTCCACTTCGAAGAGAGTGATTCAACTATTTGATCTCGATGAGATCCTTGGGTCGGATGTACCATAAACTGGAAATCCTATTACAAAGGAAATAGTCATATACAGCGAAATTTTAAATGAATCCTACGTAAAGAAAAATATGTTCGTAGTTTTAACAAACTCACGAGAATGAAATCGATCTCTTAAGATAATTTCCTTTTCAAACTTCCACATCATGCTAAAACAAAAGCTTATGAATTTGGAAGTTAAATATGTATTAAACTTATAAAAATGGAAATATTTGATCAGAATGAAACCATTTCTCACTTTTATTGTCTCGTGAAAGCATATTGCATTTCCATATGTGTATTAATCATTTGCCCATTTTCAATAAAATTAAAGCAATCAAATGAGTAGTTTATCTCATTAGTATTACGCTACTTATCTTAACTATCATGTCTAAATAAAAACTAATATCAATCTTAAATTAGATTACGGATGCTCCTAAGTTTTCCTGCCACAAAAATTAATATAAATTTTGTTCACTTCATAAAAACTCGCTAATATAAAATTATAATGTGAAATAGATAATATCAGCCTTTCAGTGGATTGATAAAACTGAGTACCAAGCATGCTTGACTACTAAACACCGGGGGTTTCATGTTAGATTCATCACGTAACCAGGACATAGCTTTGCATTCATAAACCTTCCAAGGTTATGAAAACAGATGTTGTTGTTGTTGTCGTGTGCCAGCCAGGCTGGCAATATGGGGTGCGCTGCTCCACTTTTCCAACTGAACCATATTTGGTGTGGAGTCCAACTTCTTCAGTACACACATGCCATAGGTACCCGTTTATAGGGTAGGCAACCATTCACACACACTCAAAGAAAGGACAAAGACAAGAAAGAGAGTGAGAGAGAGAAAGTACATCCGTGCCCGAGCCAGGATTCGAACCCAGGTCCCACCCATCTGTAGTCAGGTATGCTAAATGAAAACAGATATGGGTGCTATATGACTTGGTCTTATGGGGCTGTCGGGCTACTGAGTTAGAAATAAATGTTAATTTCATAATTAATTACCTGTAAAACCAAAGCTGTGGATTTTAAATTATCAACTGTACCATTCACATCTTGTATTTGAATTAAACTCTTCTTCATCTCGTTTAAGCTTCCAACGATATGTGGATTTTGTTTTTTAATGCAGGATAAAGCCATCACTGTCAGAGCTTGAATATCTGAAAAAAATTAAAGGTTTTAGAATAAAGTTCTCTAAAAAAATAACTTCTTAATTTTTGAATAAGTTATAAGATATGTACAATTTTCTACATATATATGGAAGTCTTATAATTTTGTTTAATTTTTTATTATTTCTGTGTTATTTTATTTATTTTACTGATTTTATGCTTTATATAAATAATATGGAATTGCATTAATATATATTTAATAAAAATACAAAACTGTAACGCGGTGTAAATTTTATAAAGGTATATTTGTTTTAGTACATTTACGAATTATTAGAGGCTTATTTTTTCTTCGACTATAGAATAAATATATTGAATGTTATTTAAGAATTACTAATAATAAAATCTTTAAATTATCATCTACCATAAAAACTATCAATCAAGTACATTACTGTGACCAATAAAATTGAAAAATAATTTGATTTTTTATTAAATTAAATCAATGCCATTACGTATTTATCTCATTACAAAAGCTTGTTTATTCAGAAATTATATAATTATCAAAGCCAGCAAGAAATTAACTTGTAAGAGCTTGAAGTTAAACTATAAAAACATTTTGTAATTCTGCTCATAGCTAGGTATCTACACAATATAGATCATGGAGACAATTTTTGACTGCAAAATAACTACTGAGTCAGAAATAATATTTCATCTGAATTGGCATATTTTGATCAAAATCATCCCTATGTTTCAAATGACAAATAATTCCAAGCGGTAGGACTCTACTATAATGTTCTGATGAAGAATATATATCTGCAATAGAGTTTTATTTGAAATGATTTCTGGTTTCTGAAGAAAAGTAAACAAAACACTATTTTTAAGATAATAAATGATTAAAAAATATGATATTTAACTTTTTGATAGAAAAAAGATTTCAAATCAAATTCGAATACCATTCAAGTTTGATAAAGAATTTAATATGAAATTCCATTTTGTAGAAGAAAATGAATTCTTATTGAATAATTTCTAGTATTTTGATAACTCACAGTTCTAAACAGTCTAATAAGGTTAGTTGAATAAAATGTGATTTTTGTGAAGTTATAGGTGAAATGTAATTTAAAAAACTGACTTTATAGAATATATTATTTATGTTACATGTGGTTCACGGTATACTATTGAAAGTGGTGTGGGCTTAGGTAAATATGTATAAAGGTTTTGTAAATTCATCATTTTTATGCACACAGAAGGGATAATTAGATCAGAACATATAGCTTAATGGGAACTCCGAGCCATTACAAACATCTAATTTCAATGTGGGATTCGAACCATCTAATCACAGGTCAGAGCACTAACTGATTGCTCTGCCAGATTGCTAAAGCAGGGAATAAAATAAAGTTTAATGCTAATATATCATACAGATCTTTTCAAGATAAGACAGAAATTTGGATCAAATTTCTCTTATTCAACTTATTCACAGATTAAAAAAAGGACTAAAGCTGGATTTTATGTACAAATTTTCATGGCCAATTCGAAATTTTAAAATATAAATATTATATCTAAAGGGAGACTTACGAAGGAATATTTTGTTAGACAAAACTCCAGTAGTCAAGTTTACAAAATTTAGCTGGTACTATTCAGATTCGAGAACTCGTTAGTAGAATTTCTGTGAGTGTATATATATATATATATATATATATATATATATATATATATATATATATATATATATTCATATTTTTTCCTATTAGATGTGTTGCGCATGTTTTATTTCTCACTTTCATTTGAATACATAAACACTAACTAATTTTTATGTTTTAATAAATAACTAAAATATCAACAAACTCTTATTCGAATATAAAAGGTCAACTGATGAATGTCAGTAAGCTAAATGATAAAATCAAAATAAATTACGATGAGTAAATTAAATGATGTTAGTATTGAATTACCTTACCTGTCCATAACTCTCTATGAGCCGCGTTAAAGGTCGAATTCAATTTTTCTACGTCTGTTTCTGTGAAATTATCCCCAGCATTGCAAAGAGCAATCATGACAAAAGGATTGACGAATTCCTCCCGATCAACTCGTTGGCGAAGCTCTTCCACAAAATTCACGCCTTGAAAATTTCTTGGATTTATGCAAGCCACAAGAAATGCATTTATGAAAGAAGCCAATTCTGTACTTGAAATATCTCTGAGATCTCTCCTGAAAAGAGTATATATTATATACAATTAATTTATATGTATGCACTCTTTCAGAAATTTAATATTTTTCAGACATATGACAATGAGTGATACATTTGAGTAATTCACTTAAGATATTAATTATATCATTTAATTGAGGGGAAAATATTCGACTCCCATTAGATTGTATTCAATCCGAACACCTTTTTTAAGAACTTATTTTAATTCCTGAAAATTGATTGACTTTCAAAAAAGAAAAAATAGAGATGCACTCCACTTGAATAGAATTCCTCTTGTTATTTTCAAAAGTGTACATTTATTAAATTTACGTAAAATTTGTTTGTCATGTAATATTTCCATTTGGAACATTATATGTTTATTATTTACTTCTTGTAAAATTTGCTGTAATTATAAAGTTTATAATATTTTTTACATTCCCGTGATCATCTTTAAAACATTCCCATGAAGCACACAAACTCTTTAAAAATTTAGCAAGCATATATATGAAAAAAAGACAAAGCAAATATTGTTGGATGACATATTGGGCTTACATTTATATAATAACTTAGAAATTCTTCCATATCAAACCATCAAACTATAAAGAGTACATTTATTAAAATCACAAAAAATTATGAAAACAATGAAATAAAAACATGAATTTTTCTTACTTTATAATTTTAGATCAATTGCAAATAAAATTATATTAAAATATGAAAATGAAGAAAAACACTAATACATTTTAAATTGCTGCATAGTAATGCCTTAAAAATGATGTATATAATAGAAAGCATTCATAAAGAAACCGTATGGAATATCATTTATAATAATAATAATATTCATAATCATTGTAATGCGAAAAAACAACTTTAATCACAGGAATTACGAGAAAATATCCATTAATATTCTTAAGCTTACATGAGTATACCATTTTTCAACAGAATGCAGTCTAAATAACGATAGAGTTGTCAAAATATAAAGAATAATTATGAAATTTATAAAGAGATGTCATACTTAAAATCGCCAAATCTGCATTTATATGCAAACACTTTTTAATTTTTTATATTTATTTTAGGAAAAAAAAGAAGGATTGTGTGAACTTACGTAGCTAGTCTTGAAAGCATCTGTATTGTCAGCTCGAGTGATATGTCTCGCCCTGTAGCATTTCTCTTATAAAAGTAAGTATCATTAGACAAGTATAAGGCTACAGCTATTCTAGTGACATAGTATCCAAAACGCTCCAAAGTCCCATCTTCTTTGGCTTGTTGTATTAACCATTTTTCGGCTTTATTTTTCGCTATGTTAATGTGTTCAAAACGGAGTGGAAATACACTTAACGCTATATTACAAAAAAAGAAAAAAGTTAAACGTTTTATTTATGCAATATATTTGAGTTTTGTTACAGTGCACACCAACAAACTAATCAAAGAAGTACACAATGGCCAAAGATTAAATGTATATTCAATCGGACCTCAACATATCAAAATAATATATGTATGCTTTTGTTAATAAATTTAATTTAATAATTAATCAATGAAACTGAATTAAAATTCAGTAGCTTCTGCAAAACCTCAAAGTCGAATTTTTTTTCTTTTAAAATTGATTTTAAATTTACTTAAAGAACTACCAGATTAAATTAAATGTTAATAGAGAAATTATAATCTAAGGTCTCCCTATTCACCCAAATAGGAACTCGTTAAGGAAGAATCACCATCTTGATAAACTATTTAAAAATAATCAAATTATAATTGCGCAAGGCTTGAAACAGTTAAAAAAAAATTGGATGCAGGCAAAAACATGAAGATTTGATTTCCTACTTCTTTATAGTTTAACTTTCAAATTATATTTTATCAATGTAATATGTATTTATTTTTCAAAATAAACTTTCAAGATAATTTGTGTTTTCATTCACTATATGCTTACTCTTTCGAAATACTAGGACAGGGATGGCCAAGACGTCGAAGATTTTATTTAGTTTTAAAATAAGCATTTTCAAGAAATATTGAAATGTACATTACTTTTCATGATTAAATTTAAAATAATGATCTGAATATTAAATAACATTACATATCAAACATTCTATATACCAGGTATGGCCAAGACGACGACCGCGAAGACATTTGAGATAGTCCGCGCCCGATAATGACCTCGGATATTAACAATTTAATTTATGGCTTATGTCATAGAATTAATGAATTATTTAAAATAAAAATTTACTACAGTTTACGCTTTAAAACCTAAAACAAACTGTGCAAAGTAATGCAATGAATTTGTCGTTTTACAGTGGAGAATTAAATAGAAACAATTAGACAAAGTAGGATGCTTAGATTATATCCAGTAGCCGGCGCATGATAGTGACGCGCCGAGTCGACTAGTCTACCCGTCACATCCGGCGGTTTAGTTTCACTTCTCAGTTAATCGTCTTACGTATCAGGTCGCTCACTTCCTACCGCATTGATACGAATTTGTTTCGAAACTGTTGAATGTTCGAACTGTTGTTCGAAACAGTTGATACGAAACTGTTGCATTCATTTTTCAACAACCCGTCTAAAATGACTCAGCCAGGCACCAGTGCTAAGAGAAGTAAAATATACCATTATCACAATGAGTGGGAAGAGGATTTACTCTTTGTTATGGTGAAGGAGAAATGTGTTTGTCTCATATGTAACTCAAGTGTGGCACTACCAAAAAAAGCAAACGTCGAAAGAAATTTTAAAACCATGCAATCTTAAAATACGCTACAGACTTTTCAATCGGCAGTGAACTCCGGAAAGTTAAAGTGCATGAATTAAAGTCGAATTTACATTTACAGCAATCGATATTTACGAAACCAGGCACCAAAGCTAAAGCAGTAACATTGGCGTCTTTTAAAATTACAGAAGTTTTGATAAAGCGAAGAAAACCATTCGAAGATGGAGAAAAGAACGAAAAGAAGCTTTCTGTAAAAAAGGAGAAGTATTTTTCCATGATTTTGAAAACAAATCTAAAATAATATCGTCAATAAATAATATTTCTTTGTCGCGTAACATTGTGATGCGACGGACTGAAGCTATGAATAATAATTTGGTGGATTTATTAAATGATGATTTAAAAGCTTGTAAGTTCTTATCACTTCAATTTGATGAATCCACTGATATTAGTGACATTGCACAGTTATGCATTTTTGTGAGAATAGTTTTCGAAGATAAGACTTCAAAAGAAGAATTATTAACTATAATTCCATTGAAAGGACAAACGAGGGGACAGGATATCTACAATTCATTTGAAAACTTTATTGACAAGACAAGATTTCTAATATATAAATTGGTCTTTATTATAACAGTTGGAGCTCCAGCAATGATCGGGAATCGAATTGGTTTTATTGCCTTGTGCAATAATGATGAGGAAATTCCCAGTTTTACCAGCTATCATTGCATTATCCATCAACAGGTATTGTGTTCAAAAACACTAAAGTCTAATGAAATTATGCAAATTGCTTTTAAAATCGTCAATTCAATACGTTCAAGAAGTCTTCAGAGACGACAATTTCGGGCGCTTTAGGAAGAAACTGAATCAAAGTACGGAGATCTCTTATTGCACACAGACGTGAGGTGGCTAAGCCATGGTGCTTTTTTTGTAAAAGATTTCGTGTTCTGTTACCAGAAATAAGAAATTTTTTACAAATAAAAGGAGAGCGCATTAGGGAATTGGAAGATGCGAAATGGCTCATGAAACTAGCTTTTCTCTGCGATATCACTGCAAAACTTAACGACTTCAACCTAAATATACAAGGAAGAAATAAATGTTTAACAGACATAAGGAGCACGATTAAAACTTTCAAAGAAATGATAAAAAGATATTTGTCTCAATCAAGAAAATATGAATTTAGAAACTTCAAAAAAATGGAGGATGAGTGCATCCATAATCCAAACCAAGACTTCAAAGATTTCACTGAACACTTAGACGTTTTGTTTAAAGATTTTAAAAGAAGATTCACTGATTTAATTAGTTTGGAAGAAATACTCAATTTTATGATATTTCCATTTAATGAAAATGTCAACATTGATGGAGTATCTAAAAAAATGGGACATTTAATAGATACCACTTCAGTCACTGTCGAGGAAGAAATTATTAAGTTAAGATGCGATATATTTCTTAAATCATGAGCATCTAGCGATAAAGATTTTTGGAAATTAATTTCTGAGGAAACATTTCCAAATATTTACAAAATGATTTTGTATTTGAAATCATACTTTGGATCGACGCATTTTTGCGAATCTGCTTTTTCAGCCATGAACGTCATAAAAACTAAACATCGGTCGCGTTTAACAGATGAACAGTTCATTTCGTATTTACGCATTCCAATCAGCTCGTATCAACCACTATATGATAAACTTATCGCAGATATACAGTGCCAAATTTAAACTAAACAAAGTGAATAGGATGGTCAATTTTTATGTATGAATACTTTGATTATTTTCGTCAGTAAATTTTTATTTTGTAAATATTAATTTTTTTTTTTTTTTAGAAAAATGAGATGATATACCATTTTTTCTGTTACTGAAAATAAATATATAAACATATACGTTAAGTTAATTTATTTCTGCCATTGGTAGACCAACTTCGATTTTTTAAATGTGGAGTAGACCACGGATCCCAAAAGTTTGGCCATCCCTGTACTAAGAGCTGCTTTTCTGTAAAATTTGCTTTCTTATAAGAATCGGCTCAACGAAATGATTTGAGCCTGAGGGTATTTAATTGATGATAAACCAGAAAAAATCCGGCAGATTCCAGATTTAGAGTAAGATTCTCAATATTTGACTACGTAGTGTAGATTTTCTACGAAGTTTTACTAGTACTTATTTCGAGATTCCTCTAAAATTTCCTGGGAAAAAAATACTGTCTTGCGCTTTCTGCTGAATCCAGATTACCTTAAGCTTGGTAATTGTGTAATACTTTAATTTTTTCTGTAAAGCTTTGCTCACTATGTTCCTTGAAAGCTGGTACCCATTTATTGCAGTGTGAGTAAAGTATTTTTAGTGATTCTCAGTGAATTTTTAAATTACTTGAGAATGGGCGAATGAAATTCGCTTATCTAATAAATTGCATATTTAGAATAAAAGTGCGAGTATTTGTTTCAAATCTAAAATCTTCAATATAAAATTAAAAAAAAAACATTTAAATAAAATTTAATAATATTTTTGATACAGTTGTTGGAATTCGCTGATTAACTTTATCAGTTTCTATTGGAAAGAAATGTTTGATAGTAATATTTCCCTGTATTATAAATATGCCTATTCATCATTCCTTTTCTTCATTTAAAACTGGATTTTCTTCTCGCAGTTAGTTCTTCATAAATAAAATAAGAGCATTCGGAAATTACAGTATCATCAGAGCAATTATAAAAGGACCAACTGAACAAATCATATTCATTAATTCATTATATTCCATATTCGTGTCAAATGTAATTTACGGACATTTTAATGGCACATAGTGCCTTATTAAATATATTGAAAAGATAATAATAGCAAAAGTAGCTGCTTTCCGCTAACAACTACGAACGCCTTAACCAACCAGGTCACTATGCCCTACTCATTAATATAATTAACAAAACTTTATTTTAATACTGAACGAGTTATATGTTTTTATTATTTTTTACTGAAAGTAACAATCTATGGTAAAAAGGATGCATTTTCTCTTACCGTTTTATTACAAAGAATTACAAATGGTATAGGTATAACATCAAGGACCGATGTTTTTGTTTAAAAAAATTTTTACCTGAATCTTTTCCCCCGTCTATAATTAAAAGTTAATCAGAAGAACTTTGATTTTGAAATGCAACTATAAGCATGATGAAAAATAAACTTCAGGGTTGGTTGTCAACCTCTTTCTCCCGTTGTTTGCCAGTGATTAGGATTGGACATGAGAACTTTTAAGAGTATAGATTTACCATTATGTTTTAGTAAGTCTAGAATATGAAGCTTTGCAAATTTACAAATGGTATAGCTTTGTAAATTTGCAACTCTCAAATGTATACGATCTTCATTTGAGTAGATCAAGCTTTGCAACTCTCAAATGTAGACGATTTATTTCCGAAAAAGGGAGTAAATATTGAAAGGACTTTCAAGTAACCACAATGTCCTCAAGAGGATCCTATACAAGATACCATTAGATTTAGATTTGAAATATAACAACTACAGTCATTGAATCTTTTCTTCCATTTAATAATTGCTTGAGAATTCCGTTCAGACATTATCCAAATATTTCTGTTAATTAAAAAAGCACTTGAAATTGTTGAACATCCATGTATGTAATCTCATAAGTTTTTACCCAAATAAAAACGTACATAACGATAATGGGGTATCGAATTAATGAGGTTATGGAGAATCATATGCTCTTGTCAATAAGTGCGCTAAAAACAACTCTAAAAAATGGGGTGAGACAAAATCATATTTTTTGTTGATATTGGGTAACAGAATGCTTTTCCACAAATACATTACCACAATGTAAACAAACATACGGTAAGTTTTGTTAGAAGTTAGACCAATTTTTATTATTTCTTACTCATTTTATAAACTATGTACTAAATAAAGACTTGTTTTTTTATTTAAATATTAAAAGCATATATAGTATAATACAAAATAACTGAGAAAGAAGTTGATTTAAATACCTCTAACTCAATTTCAGTTTATCTCACAGAAAATACATAACAATTGATACCTTTGAGCGAACCCTAAAATATGTGGTTTTCCATCATTTCCAAAATGTAGCAGAATGAGCCATAGACTTAGGAAGAATAGTATTGACTTAAACTATATAGTTCAAGAAATTTGTTGCTAAAAAAGTAATCAATTTCAATTTTTAATTTAAGGAATTTCGTTCATAGAAAATTTTTCCTCAGCCACTATTAATAATTTTTAAAGCTTTTGTTTCTTGTAGTATTCAAAATAAAAATAGATTAGTATATGTATTTATATTACCTAAGGAGCAATTTCTTTCATCAGATCCATCACCGCAGTCTTGGTCTTTGTCACACCTGTAGTTACGTCGAATACAACGAGCGTTGTCACATCGGAAGTAGTCAGGACCGCATGGCTCGTTTGTAAGAACTTCCCGCAATACTCTCCCTAAAAATAATAAAATCGGTTTTTTAATCAAAAATTATTTATTCCTGAAATGAATGTATATTTAATTCAAAATAAATCAAAATAATGCATTTTTATGTAGAAGAACGAAAAATATTTTACTTATGTTTTGATAAAGCTTATAAAGCTAATAACTGAAATATGTGCCTTTAAGGATATTGAGTGACTCACAAGGTGTGAATTTTCATTTTCTTCCTTCTTAAAACCCAA
>JAPDSC010006702.1:50147-62758 GCA_026290005.1 Latrodectus geometricus
TTTTATAAACAGCATATTTATATACAGTAAAACAGTTGCAAGTTATTTCTGTTTTACTTAACACTTTCTTGTTAACATTTAAACTAGAGCAGAATAAAAAGCATATAGAATTTCAAAACTTATATTACTTATATTGAGAAATATTATAGTACATAGTGCGCTGTGGTTGCTAATTGATAAAAGTATCCATTGTCAACTATTTCGCACTATGTACCACACTAACTCTATGAATATTCTTAAATGTTGTTTTATCTTTTCTGTGTATTCATTTTATGCTTTAGATAAACCATAATTTAAATGTTACTAGAATGGACAAACAAATGAAATAATTTAAGGAATATAGGCAGTCACACAGAATTAGTATAAATTGTAATGGTTCTAATACAGGCTCATTCATATCTGCATCACTGCTCTTCTTCAAAGATATATTGTTTTAATCTTTTATATGTATAATATATGTTATATCATAATACACGAATATTTTAGGTGTCTAAAATCTTTTTCATGCACCAAATATTAACTTTATCAAAATGTTTAATCAAAATCCAATTCTAAGCTTTATTAATAATTATACTAAATTAAGTTATGCTTTATATGAAATTAATTTGTTAGCAAGAAACTCTGGATGGAAGTTTATGTCAATAAGAATAATATATGCCTTGCATGATGTTTGAGATGTTATTTATATATTAATTACATATTAAGTTAATATATAGAGTGGGATTTATATAAAATTCTGTCTTTCAATTTGTAAATAGTTACTAAATTATTCATGCTTTGAATATTTCACCATGCAAACTGGACAACCGACTCCTAACTAATATTAAAATCTTGCAGTTTTCAATGCAAATCAAATTAGTTGTAATTAAAAATATTAGTGTGAAAATTACAACTTAATTACAACTTGGTTATTAATTACTGGGTTATTAATTACAACTTGGGACATATAATTGAACCAACAGTGCTATTACATGTATGTTTTATTATTATTATTTTTATTTATTTATTTATTTATTTTTTTTGCAATTTTGAACATTTTTTTTGATGTTTTCAAAAATGTCTGAAGGCAATGAAGCTCACAGTTACAAATTTTGTTAGTTTATACCATAATAGTTAATTTTTATCACCAATCTTTTGTAAACTAATTTGAATTTATATAAAATATGTAAATGTAGTGGCTCACAGGAACTTTTTAAATACTGATGTAAGGTTGCGTTAAACTATAAAACTTTGAAACTAACCAAATTAAATTAAAGATTCAAAATTTAAAGTTACATTCAATGACTTTATAACATTAAAAATTTGTTGAAATATCGTTAAATTATTAAATATTTTATGTTTCCTGTTATTTGGAATTGATAGTGATATTAATTCCAAAAAATTAAAATACTTAGGTAATTATAGAAAAATTTATTAAATGAAAAATTCACATGATCATTACTAAGGAAAAATTATTAAAGAACACGATTTCCTTTCTGAAATATGATTCTTTATGTTTCGATAATATAATACATATGTATATAGTATGCATGTATATGTGTATACATATATATTATTATTATATTTATATATATTACCCATATATATATGTATCATTATTAATGATACTCGTTAGTAAAAGAGTAATGAACATAAGAAACGTTCTTTCATCAACGACTGTAACAAAATGCGTCTCGCTTCAAGTAGAAAGGGTAATTTTCCCGAAAGCTTTTCCTAACGCATCACGACAAAGAGATTGTGTTCGATTGTCGTGGGAATCAAGCAGTTGGTTTCCATTAGAGCTGGTCACTAAGCAAGAGCGGTCACCGCGCAGGGTCTACGGTTTCCACCAGCTTGGTTTTGTTTATGTTATAAATGGCAAGCGGTCTCTGGATCCTCCTTTTTTATCACTTTTTATGTGATATTTTAGGATCCGTCTCCAAAAGAAAAAAAGTAACTGAGAAGATGTTCTGAAACTGGAGTGGGTCTTCGAGAATTTATCGCGCTGAAAATGTTTTAAATAATTATTTATAGAAAGAAATGCATATTATGCATACTAAAAGATTGTGAATGATTGTTGAAATTGTATAATAGAAAAACCCATTCAATTTAATCCATGAATGTTTCAATATATGTCCTTAAAATTCAAAATATATATTATTTTAAATTTTCTTACCTTTTTGATGCAGATTCAGAATATAAATATAAAATTTGCCTATCTAATTTGAATTTAAAAAATTATGTTAAAAAAGATAATGTGTATATATGTGTGCGTAGGTAAATTAGTTATAAATTTAATTTTTATAAGCTTTTAAAAATAACTATTTATAAAAACAAATTATTGTGTATATTAACAAATCATATAAAAATATTTTGACGTTAATATAAAAAACCCATTTAATTTAATTCATAAATATTCTAACACATAATAAATATGTGCTATAAAATTCAAAATACGTAATTTAAACTTTTTTGTATTTTTAAAACAAATTTAGAACACAGATATAAAAGATCTACAAAAATGTTTTTATTAAAAATGATGATCAAGAAAACTATGTATATTATACTTTTGAGAAAAATTTCTTGTTTAATTTTATATGTGAAAGAAGTTTAAATAATGGATAGAAAAGAAATATAAAAAGTACATTATATTATTAATTAGCAGTTCATAAAATTATTCACGTTTAATAAGGCAAAAAAATATTATGTTAGTGGTATTGTAAGAGAGAAAGTAAACATGTGCAGTAAAAATTTTTATATATATATAAAATTTTTTACGAACTAATTCTTTTAGTTACGTTGGTAACTAAAAGAATTAGTTTTAGTTACGTTGTTATATAATTCTTTTAGTTACGTTGGTAACTAAAAGAATTAGTTCGGGACTAAATACTGAAAATATATGTCGGAAGTGATTTTATTAAAGTCATTTGATTGACACAATAATAATTTTTACTTGAAAAAGCTGAAGTTGAAATTTGAAGTTTTAATTGTTACACTGTTAAAAGATTAATTTAAAATAATATATCAGATGAAATGAAATTAATATAATATAGTTAAACTATTGTTAATATAATAAGTTATATAACATAATACATAATATTCTCATTATGTGTGATAGCTTTTTTCTAACTCTTCGCAAATTCATATAATTGGAATAATTTGACAAAGAGCATAGCTAATTATGCTTATCCTATAAGCTAATTTAATTTTTTTTATTATAAGTTACATATCCAATGTTAAATGTTTTAATTTTTTTGCTGGATTTTCTATTTTTAATATATCTAAATAAATAATACTTGATTAAAAAACATATTAATATATATACATGAAATTTTTAATAATCATCAAGAAAAAATTATCGAAATCATTATTGAGATGATTGAAATGATCAAAATCCTTTGAAAATAAACATCTTTATTTAAGAAGGGAACTTGCTATATTGTTGGCTCTAATACTGTGTCACAGTATAGAAAGCTTGATCTTTAAAAAAACATTAATCTCATTTTAATATAAATGCTCTTAAAAGTGTATATATCCTTATTATAACATTTTCATTTACCGTAGAAAATAACTGAATTTACTGCATATGGAATCTTTAAAAAATCTCAGATTGCAATATATGGCTATTAATAATCAGATCGCGTAATAAGCTTCAAATTTTGAGAGTTCAGAAATAGTTTTAAAACTATTTATGATAAAAAACGGCTCCTACCGAATTTCAGAAAAATCACAAGCAAAAGATGGGAATTTTGCACAAGCTGAAGGAAAATGAAACAAACCAAACAAATCATTAATTATGAAATTTTAAATACAATATATTTCTTCAATTAGGAGCAATTAAAAAATCTCTCTTTAGAAGATTATGGTTACAAGCATATTTCACTAGGGTAAAAAATCCAGAAAGGTATCCAGAACTTTTCATTTAATATTTATCTACGATGGATATATTTGAAGAACTTTTATTACACATTTTTATGACTCTTATAAGCTTTTGAATTTAGTCAGGAAGGTATTTATTTATATAATTTAAAAAAAATTATTTAATTTAATTTTTGAGAAAAAATTTCTTTCCGTTTATTTTCCAAAATCACGTATTTTATTGAGTAAGGAAATTTCTGCTGCAAAAATGTATGATATGTTGTAGAAAAACTTTTGAAAGTGTGGCTGTGTTTATTAAATACAACAGTATTTGAATCGTATAAAAAATTCAACTATGGTAGGAAATCTGTCGAAGATGAACCTCTATTTCGTTGTTCGTTCACTTTGATCATCCATCAATATATCATTTAATCCGAAAATTGTGGTGATTGTTTTGTGCCCATTAACTCGATTACAGAAAGTTTTCCATTGAGTTCTAAATGATATTCACAAAAATTATTTAAAGGCGTGTTTCGGTTTAAAAAAGTTGACAAAAGTGTTTAAAAGTCATAGGAGAAAATTTTGAAAGTTATGAATTTTGACTCATACGTTAAAATCTTCTATTTTATGTCATTATTCCAAGTACAGTTTGAAGAAAAAAGCTGAAATTATGATAGCATGGTTAATAAAATCTTAACTCTCATATTTGAACTAACAGGAGATCAGACAAGAGTTGATTTGGACTTTATATGAACTCTATGATGTAGTGAAGTGTGCTGTGAAGAGTTGTAATTTGCGAAACTTTCTCTTTCTGAAGTTTCATAAATACTGATTATTTTAAAGAATTTGATTTTTATTTCAATGAATTGAACATTTATTATTTTAATGAATCAAACATCTGAAATCTGTGAGTTGTACGATACAGTGTTTTCTGTGAAGTGCTATTAATTATTGTAGCCTGAAGGATTATAAATGTTGATTATATTAACGAGTTCTACTTTTACGACTAGTTTAAAAATGTTAATTGTATTTCCAAGTATATATATTTCAGAATTGTGAAAGAATAAGTAAGTGCTTCTGCTCATTCTCTGCAAGAATTCATTCTTAATCCCCAAGTCCGAAAGAATCCATCAATATTAAGAATTGTTGTGATAAAACATAAAAGGTCTAAATATTGGGTTTGAAGACAGTACTTCAAAAAATTCTAAGCACTAATTGACAATGTTTAGTTTAATTTAATTAGTGATTTTAGTTTTAATTAACATTCATAGTTACATGAAATACATGCTTTTATATACATGTATATATTGGTCAGTTTGAAGAAAATATAAACTATTTTTTTCATCTTTGAATCAGGACTATTGTTTTTGAATGAATAATTATAATTCCATAACGTTATAAATATGAACTTAATATACGTTTTAACTACTTAAAAAATTTCAGAAATAATTTTTTTTATTTTTCAGCTAGATTTTAGCATAGGAAAAATTAAATGATCTGATTTCATACCAACAACTTATTTGAAATGTCTTTTTTAAAATTTTCGTTACAAAAATAATGCAAACACAATATTTTATTCTTTATCAAAAATAATGAATAATGTATGCATGTGTTATAAATTAGCAGATTAAGTTATTCAACGAGTATCTTCTGTGAGTAGGCACGATATAATGTAATAATCAAGATTCAATTTAAGGATTATGCGAGACCGAATTTATATTTTCAATTATGCTTAATTTTGTTGATCTGTTTGAGGTTTTTTGCACAACAAAGCCAATTATTTCATTTATTTTAATTTTTTTACATCGTGATTAATGTCTCACAGAAAAACTGTAATTTTCATTAATTGATAAGGTAATTTTTGCTAAGTTGCTAGCCAATCAAGGCTTCTGTTTCTGAGAATGTAAAAAATTGCTCAAATTAAGATATACTATCACAAAATAGAAAATTTTGTGTCAATTAATCATAAGCAAATTGTCATTATTAGATTAATAAATTGTTTTTTATTTCAAAATATTAACATATAAGAGAATATTTCATGGTATAGAGAAACTTTAATAGTGTATTGTTTGTGTAAATATTGATATAATATGTTTTAGCAAAGGAATTCCAAAGTCATAATGCTGTGAAAACATTGAGCACCAAAAAATATGAGTAATTCTCTTTATTTAGATTAAATCTATGCAAATTTTCTACATAAATCTAAGGAATGATATGCTGTAATTCATGCTTTAAAAGTATTCTATTGATACCCAATACGTTGTTGTTATATAATGTCCTGCTATAAGATTTTCATTTTTTAGCAAACATAAAACAAGGGGAAAAAGTGATGGGACCTTATATAGTGGGAGAACCAACATATTTTACATCAAAAGAAAAATTAAATAATATCAAACAGATGATACTCTTTACTTCAAGATGTTTATTTTCAGGAAAATTATGAGCATGCACATATGAGTGTTCATACGTGTAAATGCGTGTTCATACAAAAAAGTAAAACTGTTTCGCTGTGTAACCTTGAATTGAAGCATAAGTTTTCCTAGAAAGTGATGTCATAATAGGTCTAATTTTTTATCCTCAGAGCTGAATATCCAGGTTCGATCCCAGCCCCTGTTGAACAACAAATAATAAATATTGTACTTATGATTTTTTCAAGTATATCTGTAGGGAGGAATGCTTAAGAATTTTTCAGACTTCTTTCTTGTGATACATAAATATGATCTTCCATCAAAAAACCCCCCTCCACTCATGACACAAATTTTGCAAAATGTTTGTCATTTGATAAAGTGAAATTTTGACCGATTGCAATGAAAAGTTTAGCAAAATACATCGGTATCCTTCAAAAAATGAGATCGTATCGTAAATCAGAGATTTTCAAGACTACTGGCCATCAAAATTGCTACACCAAGAAAGCGACATGCTACAGACGTGAAATTTATACGAAAGGAAGAAGGTGCTGTGATGGGCAAATGATTAGCTTTTCAGGGCATTCAGACAAAGCAAGCGCCAGTAGCGACACCTACTTTGTGTTTAAATGAGGAAATTGTTCAGCCGGTTCCTCATACACAAATTGCATTTGAACGTTTTTGCCTGGTGAAAAGTTGTTGTGATGCCTCGTGTAAGAAGGAGAACACGTTTCTGACTTTGATAAAGGTCGAATTGTAGCGTACCGGAATTGCGGTTTATCTTATCGCAGTATTGCTGCTCGTGTCGGTCGAGATCCAATGACTGTTAGCAGAATATGGAATCGATGGGTTCAGGACGGTAATACGGAACGCCATGCGGAATCTCAACGGCCACATATCACTAGCAGTCGAGAAGACAGGCATATTATCCGCATGGCCATAATGGATCGTGCAACCACGTCACGAGCCGTGAGTCAAGAAACGGGGTCGTTTGGAAGACAACAAGTGTCTGCACGAACAGTTCGACGACGTTTGCAGCAGCATGGACTCTCAGCTCGGAGACCATGGGGGCGGCTTCCCTTGACGCTGCGTCATAGACAAGAGCGCCTTCAACGGTGTGATCAACAACGAACCTGGTCGCACGAATGGTGAGACGTCATCTTTTCAGATGAATCCAGGCTCTGTGTATAGCATCATGATGGTCGCATCCGTTTTGGTGGCATCGTGGTGAACGCACACTGGCAGCGTGCATTCGTCATCGTCATACTGGCCCATCACCTGGCGTGATGGTATGGGGTGCCATTGGATACACGTCTCGGTCACCTCTTGTTCGCATTGACGGTGCTTTGAACAGTGCACGTTACATTTCTGGTGTCTTACGACCCGTGGCTCTACCCTTTATTCGAGCCCTGCGAAACCCTACGTTTCAGCAGGATAATGCCCGACCGCATGTTGCCTGTATTGTACGGACCTTCCTTGATACGGAACATGTTCAGCTGTTGCCTTGGCCAGCACGATCTCCAGATCTTTCACCAATAGAAAACGTCTGGTCAATGGTTGCCGAGCGACTGGCTCGTCACCAAACGCCAGTCACTACGGTTGATGAACTGTGGCATCGTGTTGAAGCTGCATGGGCATCTGTACCTGTACATGCAATCCAATCTCTGTTTGACTCAATGCCCAGGCGTAGAACTGCTGTTATTACTGCCAGAGGTGGTTGTTCTGGGTACTGATTTCTCAGGTTTTATCCAGCTAAATTTTTTGAAAATTTAATCACTTCTTATTTCTAGTATAATATATTTGTCCAATAAATATCATTTTGTTATCTGCATTTCTTCCTGGTGTAGCAATTTTAATGGCCAGTAGTGTATTTATGAATAATTTACAAACATATTAAGAGTGTCAATCTTTTACCAAACAAACAACGATGCATCACCATAGAAGTTAGATTGTATTCACCTACAAAGACAACAGCCTTCTTTCGTCGTTTTTTTTATGATTTTGTTATTTTAATTTAAAAAAACTGCATGAAAAAAGCATGTGATAGTAAATCTATAATCATTTCAAAATTGTTGGACAGTATAAAAGAAAAAATATATTTATAAATTTTATTGAACAATTGATATTAGTACACAAAATTGAAATAATCTCTCTCTATATATATCATATATCAATTTAGATTTCTGAGAGAGGAATTAAATATCAATAACTGCATAGACATAGAATGCAATAAAAAATAACTTATTTTATACATACTGCTACTACTAGATTTGAAAAATTGTTTCATATGACCATGGTAAAATTAAAAATTTCTTTCTTTAAAATAGTCTGTTCTGACATCTTTTTTTTCAGTAAACGATACCTAGATATAGTTTTTGTTACTTAGATACTTACGTACCTACCATTATCTATATTTATTTTCCTTTCTATAAACATTTACTGTAAGCAATATTATTAAGACGCTATAGATAAGGTACCAGAAAGTTTATTGAAATATCAGCCTTCCGAAATTAAAGAACAGAATGGAAAGGAAGAGAAGAAAAAAAAATCCGATAATTTCTCATCCCTCATTAAACACAAGATAAACAATCAATGCGATATCTTTTGCCAGAACAACATTCAACTCTGTTTTGGAAAAGGAGGGAAACGGCGTACAAGTGGTATCAGCGGGTGAAGCACCACGATACCTTTAATTAATCCTTTGGGGATTGTGAAAGCTGTGGGCTTTCCCACGACCGTCCTCCCTCGCAGCAGGCTACTCTCCCACAATCAAAAACGCTTTTATTGAGTTTAATCTCACAGGCAGCTCCCAAACACCTCACCTCCACTTTTCCTCTTAATCGTTCTTTTCCCTTTCCTCGTAACATCTTCATCATTTCTCCCCCCTTCTTTTGTTCCCTCCCCATTTATGGCTAGTGGACAGCTCGGTTAAAAGCGGTTTTCGCAAGCGCCCATCAATCTGTGGGGAAAAAAGTTAGAAATATTTGGGTTTTTAGGGATCTCCGTTTGTGCCGATGAATTTGGTCTCGATGAAAT
Source organism: Latrodectus geometricus (assembly GCA_026290005.1). NCBI lineage: Eukaryota > Metazoa > Arthropoda > Arachnida > Araneae > Theridiidae > Latrodectus > Latrodectus geometricus. The sequence goes on from JAPDSC010006702.1 coordinate 59,426, forward strand.
AAATTTGTTCAACATATGGTTTTACTTAGACATGATGAGATATAGCAGAGGAAATTGCTTAGATAAACAGCTCCAAATATTCATGAGTTCATTGGAGATACTAGATTTACATGAATAAATTCTTTTTGAAGGTTGTAAAGTCAGTCAATTTGTTATCATAGTGCAATCAAGTTTGGTTATTTATGTTTTGCACCATTTTTGTTCAATGGAAGTAAATATTAATTTTTATTCTCATATTTAATTAAGAATACTTTTAACTATTCTTTGGGAAACAATTTTTACATAAAAATATTTTTAAAACAATTCATGTCATAAAACTTATGAATGTGTATGCAAATATTCTTTAATTTTGATGATTTAGTATACTTTTCGGTTTTTGTTTCCTATTAACGTATTTTAATGTTACATGAGCTAAAAATTATTAAAAAAAATGTTAATGAAATGAATAAAAATTCTTTTCTTTACAAGATGTCAAATATTTTATTTAAATTGCTGACATGTCAAAATTTTCTTATGATGTTGAATTTTCAATGTTTGAGTTACTTATAAACATTAATTTATACCAGGATGGGCAAACAAAGACCCGCCTGAAGATTCTATTCGTGCCGCTGACAGAATTTTAATTTGCCTGTCTGCGGCAAATTAAATGAAATATATAATTTATTATATATCCATTTCTCCATTTCTACTTTGTTTAAATACTCACTTTCTTACTTTTCTTCAAAGAACTGCTGTTTTTAATTCCCTCTCTTTCTTTCATAAACCATAAATCGATGGAAATAGCAAACACAGGCAGTTTTCAATCAGTGAAGTGTTATAAATGGAGATTCTTGTGTACAGCTGCTGATTAGCACCAACAAGCGTTATCTCTTTCAAGGAGCCAATAAATGGGAATCCATTATAGATGAAGTAAATATCATATGTGGGAGGCTGTGCATTTTAAATAGCTCTAGCCAGCTATTTTTATTTTCTTTTTTTTCGCAGGTTCTAATATTGATTGCGTATGGAAAGATTGAGGACATACATCATCTTTGTGAATCTTGGTGAAATTAGTAAATAAAATACAGGATAGCTTATTTGGGTTATTCGTAAGATATTTCAACTCCAAAATGGCTAATAAAAAACGTAAAAATGATTCAGATGATTTTGATTCCTTTATTGATGAATGAATCTGAAAATATTTTTTTACAATTGTAAAAGATAAACCAATATGTCTCATCTGAAATGAAGCTATAGCAGTTTTCAAAGAATATAATATTTCCTGCCCTTTCACACCTAAACATAAGAACTCCAATTACGAAGCAATATCCGAAAATTAAAGAAGATAAAATGGAGAAAATCTTTCAATATCAAGAAATATTATTAGGCCGACAAAGTTTCTTCAAGAAGGAAAGCACTATCCAAGAAGCAGCTTTACATGCAAGTTGCTTTGTACATTACAATATTCTTAAAAATAATATAACTATCAGTGAAGGTGAGAAAACAATGCAAAGAGAGAAAGGTTCCAAAAGCTAGTGATTTTTTATGTCTAGACAAGAAAAATTATTTTGAGATTGTAAGCTTATCTCGAAATACGGCAACTTCTATAATCGAAACCAACAAAAAATTGACATCATAATTTGATTCAATAGTTGGACAGTTTATATTTTGCTCATAGCTATGAATGAAAGCACTGATATAAATGAAACTGCTAAACTAATTTATAAGAGGTGTTGATTAGAACTTTGAAAATACCGAGGAACTGGCGTGCATTCTTTCTTTAAAGAGAATTACAATAGGATGTGATATTTTTCGTGAATTTGAGGAAAGGCTTTTAAATTTGAAAGTCCCCATAATAAATATATGTAATAACGACCGATGTGGCACCAAATATGGCAGGAAAAAAATCTGGATTTTCTTGGGGGAAAAACTGCTTTTTGAGTTCGAATGCAGATTTCAAAATTTCAATACCTTTCAAACAGAATTGAATATTTTTACCACGCCTTTCAATATAACTTATGATGCAGTGAGATCAGATTTGAAACTTGAACTAATTAAGTTGTAATCTAACAATCATCTCAAGCAGTTGTTTCTAAATAGGCCAAAGTTAGAGTTTTACAAATCATTATCGAAAGTAAATTTCGCAAATTAAATTTAATATTTCATGCCCAGAAAATCAGTGCTATGTTTGCTTCATCTTAGATATATGAACAAGTGTTTTCAACAATGAACCTTAGAACTATTTCAAAAGCAGAATGACAGATAAACATTTAGCCTCTTTCCTGAGAATCAGTATATCTCCCTTAAACCTCAATATAAGGAACTATTAAAAATAAAATCGCTATTTTATTCATCTCATTAATATTTAAATTGTAATACTAGAATATTGTTTTTAAAATTTTAGAAAAATTTATAATAGCATATCAAATTTTTTTTATTCGAATTTTGGCTCGCAACCGAAAAAATTTGTCCATTCCTGATTTTCACATTAAAAGTAAAATCAACGTTATACTACTGAATAAAATTAAAGATTCTGATTTCGATAATTTGGTGAACTAAGCCCCAGAGATCATGGCGGAAATTTGCTAATTTGAAGCCTCTACATGTGAAACCTGTGAAGATTGCTTATTTATAATAATTCGTTCACATGCTGTCTTGAACATTTTCAAGTTTCAATTGAACTTTTCCAAGGTGGCGATTTATGATTTAAGTAAAACTGAACTGATTTATTTTAAATGAATTTGGTGAACTGAATTGAATACGTTTCAATTTATAAAGTAACATGATGTTTTCAGCTGTTGTCAATGTCTGATGAAGTTTTTGAAGCCGATCTAAATAAATATAAGCCAACCAGAATTTTAAAAATAAAAGATTAAACAAAATTATTTACAAAAGTAGGAACTCTACAAAATTATTTAGGGTTTGAGATGAAATACACTTATCAATGTCATTCATTTTTGTTTCATATTTATCATTTGAGTAACTAGTAACTTAATTAACTTTATTTTGGTCAATAAATGTCATAAAAATATATTCAAATTTAAAATTCAAAAATACACAAAAACTTTAGAATAAAAACGAATAATAAATAAACCTAAAAATCAAAATTGATGTTTTTTAAGTCAGTTTTGTAAATAAGATAGTGCGTGGATTTTTAATTAAATCAAATTTAATACACTTTGATTTTAAAAAATTAAAAGCCAGAATGCCTAAAATAAGCAATTATCTTTCAACTAAGCTGATATTTCTGGGAGTAATAAGTCAAATCTGGAGGTGTTTTGCTTGTTTTTTGCTTCTAAATATTGCGAAAACTCATTCTTTTTTGAGATGACGATGGCACACTATATATATATA
>JAPDSC010006702.1:62858-85411 GCA_026290005.1 Latrodectus geometricus
CACTATATATATATATATATATATATATATATATATATATATATATATATATATATAGAGAGAGAGAGAGAGAGAGAGAGAGAGAGTGGTTCACTATTTAAGTTGCCTTCGATTCTGCTTCATATAGTGTCGAAAAATACCTGGGCCTGGACATTGTTCATAGCATACATAATTTTCATTAATTTTCCTAAAGAACTCATTCTAACATCCACAAAACTGAATTACATCTGTAGAATTAAACATTCGACATTTCATATAATTTTTAATTAAAATTTGAGTCCACAAATAGTATTTCTATAAATTTAACTTGTATATTTTAAATTAGTAAAGTTTCATTAATTTAAGAAATATCTTTATTCCTGATATTTTTATTGGCTAATTCTTTAGGTTAAATTACGTAAAAATGACTTTAATCTCATTTGTGTTATCCTAGTTTTAGATATAGTAAAAATATATCTTATTTAAATGACTATTTTTTTATTGCTACTTTTAAATATGATTCTATTGTAACTGAATTATTAAAAATGCTTAAAGCTGTCTCTTACGTATTACGAATACGGATATTTATGCATGTCTTTTATATATTCGATATAAATTAACTTTCAATTAATTTCGAATAACTTTGGAATTCGGTATTCATAAATTCCCTGAAATTTTATTTAAAGTTAACTGATGTTATTTAATCAAATTTAATTACAAATTAATCAAACTTTTCAAATATTAAAAATAAAAATGCAAAGTAAAGAAAAATAAATTTAAAGAAGTAAACTTTTACAGATGCTTAGAAAAAAAATATATATAAGTAAAAGGTCCTTAATTTTATCTACAAATATTAAATAAATCTTTATATAAATTATGTACTCTACAAGTAAATCTTTGTGTTTCTAACGAAATAAAATGCTCTGATTTAATAATAGTCCTAGATAAAAAATTGTATAACTTAGAACACTTTCTTCTGGTTAGAAATATAAAGCTATAAACAATGAATGAATGCATAGGAAATTCCCATTTTAAGGTTCATGAAATTTGTTTCGCTGAATTTACTTCTAATAAAGTAAATGTTGTCATAACAATTTTGCAATTTTAAGCTAATTAGTAAATTATTCAATGCCTCTTTTTTGAATAATGTTAACTACATTAAGAAAGCTTTTGTTCAATTGCATGAATTGAGGGAATATATCGTATCCTGATAACTCAATGAAATGCTTTATCTAAAACAGAAAATTGTAGCTAAAGACAGAAGTATTATTTTCACCCATACTTTTCTTTCATAATTAATATTTCTTCTATAAAGTAAGAATTCTAAAAGTAACAAGCCTTCTTAAAAGTCAAAGAGATGTACTATTGTAAAAATAATATGGTTAAAAAACTGATAATTTTTATTATAAGTTCAATAACTATAATGATAAAAAGTGTAAAAAAATTTTGTCTTGAAAGTTTGCTTGCTTATTTTCAAATAAATCCATCATTTAAAAAATTAAATATGATTGCACTAATGCAAAATTATCTAAAATTAATAAATAAATGAAGCCAAAAATCCTACTTTTGTTTTTTATTATTACTAAAAGACATATTTAATAAAAGTAAGGTTTTGTGGAGTAAATAAGAAGGGGTACACGAAACAAGTACCCCTTCCTTAGTTAAACAAGTTAGATAAAAATCTAACAGGATATACTTAAATTAAAAGTGTTGCGCATCAAAGTCACGTAAAAAATTAATGCAATTAAAATGAGGTTGATCTATTTTTGTACCTTCAAATTTCCATAATATGTATTTTTGAACTCAGTTTATTGCTGAAAAGACTTTTAATAATCCAATAAAGATCAGATCATGACTCGTCAATAAATCTTGATTCCTACCTTTAAAAATATTAGTCTAATTCAAAATGTTAGAAGTTTTTCACTGATGACAACGCAATTAAATTTATCTAGTGATTTTTATTTCAATGTTTTCTCACAATTTTTACAAGACTTACAGTTGATTAAAAAGATATTAGCTCTTGTATGCCGCAAAAGTTTCATTCTAATTTGTATTGTATTTTAAAATTCGATTTAATTGTTAAATTATATATATATATATATATATATATATATATATATATATATATGTGTGTGTGTGTGTGTGTATTGATATTTATATATCTATTGATATTGTTTAACAATTACTTAAACCGAAAGAGTAAACGGTCACAGATCCCAGTAAATTAAAAAAGCTTAATAAATATTACTTAAAATAAAGTATTTCTTAAAAAAATTCATTAAAATTTTAAATCAAAGTCATTTACCTATAGAGAAACTATGATTAAGGAGATTCAATTTTAATAAGGTTAGTCTATGTTTTAACATAATTTAAGAAAATATAAACTTTATAAATTTAAGCTCTTTGTGTAAGCATTTTTATTCATTTTAAGCATGAATACTTTGTATTTGAATGATAAATGTTAAACATTTATCTATAAATACAACAATTTTGAATTTTTACAACAAGTCTTCTAAAAATGAGAGTCAAATTTTAATGTGGTAATTCAAATTCGATTAATCCTGATGCAAAGTGTTTATTCCTCATATTGGACTTTGGCACTTAAAAGTATTTTTAGAAAATATTTTTTTAATTTAATAAAAAAAATTATTAAATTTAATCATTCAATTAAATTGTGATAAAATAACATTCGAAGTGTAATTTGGAAAAATTCTAATTTAGATTTCATAATTTATTCTTCGTCGCCGAAACATTTAATACGTACAAACTTTGCTTATAATATGAAAACATTTTAAAAACTTATATTTTATATTGCATCACTCCATACATGCATTTTCATGAGCAGTGCACTTTTCATGAGCACTTTTTTGCTTATGAAATAAATTTACGAAGAATGTAACTAAATTTTAAATGGTTATATTGTTTTTTTATGAAAACGAGTCTGCGTAAAATGATGATGTTATATTTTATATTATAATGATGTCATTTTATTTGAATTATTATTCTTCACATCATAATAATTTTGCCAAATAGATTTAATGTATATACATACATATATGTGCATATAAAAACCTACATAACAAAATTAAAATGCTAAAAGTTGTTCACAACGATGCGTGCCAACATTAACAACAAATTAACTGCGACCACTCTAAGTCTTATCTATAATAAATTACTTCAACGCTCTTAAATTATATTTTTTGTCCCTATATTTTCTTTATCGCCAATTATTGCCAAGATTAAGAATGATTACGAAGATCAATAGCCTTTTCGTGAAATAAAGTTCCCAGCACATCAAAAGAAAGATCGCAACCAGGATAGATCTTTAACTCGAAAGGAACGCAACACCGCAGAGTTTCTGTTTAGACTCCAGAAACCCAAACCTTTCTTCTCACGCTAAACCTAGTTTCCACATGCAATCAAGTCATCTCCCTGAAACCCGCAAACTCCTTCGTTATTTTTCTATTCTTTCTTTCTAAATAGCTTGGCTAATCCATCCATAAAAGTTCGAGAAACCGCCCTTCTACGTATTTATCAAATATCCCGCAAACCGAAGTAAAATTTAAAGGCCGCGAGGGAAAAAAGAAAAATGAAATGAAGGAGGTAACGTGAAACCGCGCCACCTGGCCTGTTCGCGTGGAACCTTAGAAGCTTGCGTGCTGTCAAGTAAAACAAGAGTTTTCTCTCTTTCTCTACAAAAGAACGGAATTCCTTCATTCTCTTTTTCGTTCTTAACATTTTCTTTCAGAAATTTCAGTTTCACTTGTGAATAAATTCAGCGCAGTTACAGTTACTTTGTATTGCTCTCGTGATTTATGATTTTAGATTTGTCAATTTTTCAAGCCCACTTTTAATCGATATTTCATAAATTATTTCGTGGACGGAACAAGCTGATATTTTCATTGGAGTCTGTACATGTGTGTGTAAGAACTTATATTTTATTAAACATGTGTATGATTTCGTTTTATTTTGTAACCTGAATAATTCTCCTTCCTTATTCTCCCATTCTTTAATCACCATATTCTTCAAATTTAAATAATAATTTTTTGGATTTCTAAAATTTAAATAAATAGCAAGCCTAAAGAGCATAGCAACTGTATGTATAGTGGATTTAAGGTAAATTAATTTCACTGCCAATTTATAAAATATTTTGAATAATGCGAAGCATTTGAATCTTTTTGTATGAATAATAAAGACAAAAAAGTAGCATTCCTTCTTAATTGCTTAATGAATTTAATACCTGAAAATAGGCATTCCGTTAAATTCTACTAGTCAAAATATTAATAGTTACTTTGAATTCTGATGTTTTAAACATGTCTTAAACTGTATAAATAAATCATAATAGAAGACAAATACTTCACGTAAATATTTTGCACAAATTAGAATACAACTTAAATTAGTACCAAAGGTATATGAGCAAAAAAAATAAATTAAGACAGAAAGATTTTTAAAACTAACATAATTTTATCAAGTTGTACACAAATTAAATTCCTTATCAAATTAAAATATATAGGTAATTAAAGCCACTAAACTCTTATTTCTTTAAAAAGTATTGAAAATGTTTAAATTTTAACTGTAAGAACAGATATATAATTTGGATTATTATCAATCAATTTTTAAAATATCAGTCTAGATGATATTTGGAAATATATCAACACTTTTTATCAAAACGCTTAAACTGATTCGTATGTAAATATAATGGCCCACAGATTTATCGTGTAATAAGAATAAAATAAATTGATATCCTCTCATATGCGGACCTTTTAAATTAAATAAATTTAATTTTTTTATAATAAAATTTCTGATAAACACTATGATGTTAAAAATCTTTTTTTACTTTTAACAATATTGTCATAATTTTCACAATTTTTAATAAATATATTTATGGATTCATAACTAATAATTTAAATATTATGAAACTTGTACATAAAAATATTATGATGGTCATTAGCTTGGATGGTCAATAACTTAAGATGGTCATTATTGGCATGTTTGGCAGAAACTCGACCGGAATGGAATGTGTTTAAATATCCCTCTGAGAGTTCTTCCCCCCAGGATATCAATTTGTTATTTTTTCTTTGAATAGACAATCAGAATTTTTATTTCCCCCACTTTTTTTCTTGAAATAAGTTTGCGAAGTTTAAAATTTTTTGTAAAAAGTTAAAAGCCATGATATCCAAAGTGATGCAATTTGTGGACATCTTCAAGTAATTTTGGAAACTGATAAAAATTTAAAATGATATGAAACAGCTAAAATAAATAGGATTTCAAGAAAAAAAAGAAAAGAAAAGGATTTAAAGTTGGATTTTTTCAAACGATATGGATTTAATTACATATTTGTGATTAAATAATTAAATAGACTCTTTAGGATACTTTGTGTGCATGGATTTATATTTTCACTAATAAGCATTTAGTGAGTAATAGCTCCCAATTAAAATAATGGCGCAAAAAAAAAAATAACGTGTTAGACATTATTGTTTGTTTCCTCATAAGTCAAACAATATAAGTCCATTAGAGAATTACTACAAAACAGTGACAATTGCTCAAGAGCAATTTCGTTTCACTGTGTTGGATAGTGTATAATCAGTGACATCGTAAATGCACTGACCTCCAAATGTTAAGGAGCATGTTTTTCGAAACTCACTATAAAAAAGTGACACTAACAATAAAATTTATAGTTTATATAAATAATTAAAATGAACTTATGTAAATTTATGCAAAAAATCTATCACACTTCTCTTGATAGGGCAGAAAAGAACATGAATGAGTGAGAGAAAATTATGCAAACATCAGGTTTCGAAATTACGAGTGCAACTTTAGTTGACTTTCAACTTTTGTTAGCAGATTCGTTGACAATAATCAGTGGGGTTGTGCAATGTCTGAGAAAAGCTATTTGCACGATTCATTAGTAAGGCTGGTGGTCAGATGGATGGAAATAAGGATGCCACAGACATATGCTACTAGTCTCTTTAATGTGTCTCACAGTGTGATCCATCGCTTCTAGAACCAACATCAAACCGAAGCTTCTGTGTTCCAGGCAAATCCCACTAGCTACAACACCCGCAGAAAATTATTTTATAACTCTTTTGGCCCGAAGAAGAAGATTTCTATATGTCAGCTTGTTGCAGACTACTCTGTAGGATCAGTGAGAAGAATATACGTTAGTACGGTTCGAAAGCGTCTTCACCATGCTAGTCTCTACCAATTGGGTGCATCTCCCTCAATGGATGACAGAGAAAAGCTTGCTTATCTTGGGCAAGAAAATACATTTTCCTGAACCAGACAGCGATGGTCTTCTGTAACTTTTACGGACGAGTCCAGATTCATACGGGAGAGTGATTCAGGACGTGTGCTCCCTGGAACGTGTGCTGATCTGGAAGGAACTAAGTACTAGATACAATCAACCCAACACGGTGGAAAGACTGCGGTGGTGGAATAACTATTTAGTCAGGGATCTCACTCAGTGGTCATACTGACTTGTATGGGTTCCAGGAAGGAACTGTGATTGGTGTGAGATATCGGGATGAGATCCTTATTCATAAATCTGCCCATATGCAGGTGCAATTTGCAATGATTTCACCCCAATGTACGAAAACGGACGACCTCATTAAGCTGCAGTTTTTGAGGAATATCATAAGGACCTTGGTTTGGATCGAATGGAAGACCAGCTCTGTCTCCAGACTTGAATCTCATAGAGCATCTGTGGGACTATCTTGCTATTTTGAGTCTTAGGAGATTTTAAAAATAGTTTGCTTAATTAATAGATAACTTCATTACAGCAGAAACAGATAACTTCATTGATAGCACATGACGTCAATGCCGCCAATGTATTTAAACTAAGAATAGACTTATCTTTTATTAAAATTCCTTTTTCCATGACATTTTACCATGCAAAACTGGGATTACTTTTTTCAACGAAAAGACTTTTTCAGGGAGGTTGCTTTTTTTCATTGTAAACCATTTACACGCTTTTCTTATGTAAATTTCTATGTGGTAATCAATACATAACTTTTATGTTCACATGTCATTCACATTTAGTATTTCTATATTCATTCATTTGCAAATAAGATGTGTCAAACCAGTTGTTCCTTAACTTTTGGAGTCAGTGTAATTTTCAATATATTCGCAACAATAAAATCATAAAAAATTCTCTAATATGGTGATAAAAAGACAGGGAGGGGGGAACTGAAATGTATACAGGTAATGATACAAGATAGAAAAAGAAGAACTAGAGAAGAGAAATATTCAATAAGATCTGACAATATATTTGAATTTTTTAACAAAAGCTTAAATTTAAATTACAGGTTTGTTTAGGTTTGTAACTTAATATTCTATTATTTGAATGCCTTATAAAATTATTAAATTCTTAATGTATAATAAATAAAAAAATTTGGATTGAAAATTTTATTTTTTTTCTACAATTGACATTAATATACATTGAATAATTTTTTTTATTGTAATGAAACATTATCTCTGTCTGTAAAATATATAATTTGTAAAATAAGTTAAAATTAGTACTTATGAGAGAGTATATGATATAAAACACATTATCTTTATTGTTTTAATAATGGCTCAAAAAAAAAAGTCATATTATTATAACAGTAACAATGGTAACATTGTTTTTATTTTGACAGTTTGTTTTTATTCTATTTGAGAGTTTTTATAGTTTATTGCTGGCATTATAAGTAGAGGATATTATGTTATTTGTACAAAGTAATCATGATTCCTATGTAATGTACTCACGTAATAATAAATATATAAAATAATAAAAATACATTTATAGGCTCTATTTAAGATAGTGACGTAATAAACAATAATAAATTCTATATTTACAGTTGATAAAAAGTAGTACTTGAACACACATGATAGTCATGTTTATATTCAACTAAAACTTGTTCTCATTTTTTAAAATTATTATGAAATTCAGATGAAAAATAAATAAGTACTCTAAACTGTAGAATGAAAAACTGGAATTGATCATTTTAAATACATAGCAGAATTTAAATTAACGAATAGTATCCCTGTACTTTGATAATATTTTGTAACAGGTTAGCTTAATATTTCAAAACTTTAAAAGAGATTTTCAAACATCTATTGTGCTTTGACTCCTAAAAGAACATTTAGTAGAAAAAAATGTCAGATTCTCATAGTAAAAGAAAGTAAGACAAATAATTTTTAGAAAAATCTTCCCAGTGAACTTCTCTACAAAAAACATATTGCTGTTCGATTGTAGCTAGAGTCGTTTCATTTAAGGAAATTCATACTTCATCATTCTTGTTGGTACACCAAGAAGAGATAATATTCCTTAAAAGTTTAAAACTTGCGGCTTTTATTTTTGCAAAAGTGTGGTGTAAAATATAGTATTTAAAAAAAATTCGTTATGAATGAACACTTTGTAATAATTAAAAAATGAAAAAACATTTTCATTAAAATATCTTGTGAGCTGTTCAATGTAAGGAAATTTTTATAATTAAAAATTATAGAAACGCGTTTATCTCAAGGTCAGACATTTTAAGCAGAATTATTTAAACATTTTTTTTTAATTTTAAAAATAGTTTTAGGATTAATAGTAAGAAAAATGTGCATTAAAAGACATTCGTTCAAACAAAAGCTTATCACTTAAGATGCTACATTTCTTATTGTTTTCAGTCTAGACAAAACGTTATCTGCTAGTTGATATGAGGAAAGAACTCTTATACTTTTTATAGTACATCACTAAAGATGTGACGCAATATATATATATATATATATATATATAAACGATAGAAAATACTGAATTAAACTTAATTTAAAATATTTTAATAGAATTATAATCAAAAATATTAAATTAATTTTATATATCGTAATAAATAATTGATTAAATAACATTTGCTTGGTTATTATTTAAAAAATTTAACAGTACTCAGTATTAGAAATTTTGAATGGAAAATCTTCATTGCATATCTTAATTCTGAAAATACACGCACACACGACGCGAACAGTCAATAAAAAAATCATTATTTGATATTTCTTTACTAAATCTAAGCTAATCGTGAATAACAAACAGGCAGTTATTTATGATAAGTTTAGATTTAATTAAAAAATTTTTCGTCTGCTTCAAAAAAAATGGAATAAAAGAGTAATAAGCAGTCAAATATTTGAAGACAGTCGTAAGGTCTTTTAACATTTATTGCGTATTATTGCCGCCCTGCAGAATTCATATATAAAGCGACTTTTTTATATGTCATAAGGTAATCCGGAAAACTTTCAAGCACTCACCTCGATAGATGTCATATAAGAGACAAGAACGAAACACCCATCTTTTGCTGTTAAACAGCGGCTGCATTGGACACTGACTCTATGAAATGCGAAATTTTTTTTTATTGCAGGGTGAACTCCTTGATTAAATTTTTAACATTGTGAAGATTTTTATTACTTCTTGGCGCTAATTTTGTGTTCTAAAAAGACAATTTTGAATTCACATTTCAATATTTACAAATACTTTAGGTTTTCAATTTCAATATTCACTGTTCTGTAAGTAACTGTAAAATATTTCTGTGAAGTGTAACAATTTTTGTTTTACTTTTTGATATGCGTTTATAAATTTATAAGTGTAGTATTTTTCAAAAAAAAATCAGTATTTTATTTTTGGTATTTAGTGTTGAAAAACCCAACCATTATTATGAAACTCTTCTTAAAATATTTCTTGAAATTTACTCTTAGAATAAATTTATGGAGGCAAAAATGTGTAAATAAAAAAAATTCAAATAAAAATTTAAAATTTTTAAAAATAAATATATATTAGTAGTTATATTAAAAAAAATAATTTCAATAGTTATGAATTAGTTTTCATTGGCTTAAAATTATTTGCAGAGTCAAAAACTTAAATGCCAATTTTTTTTATCCGTGAAGGTCAATAAAATCCATTTACAGTTTAAAAGCAGTTTTAATAATTACTTTTTTGAAAGAGTAAGAAATCTTTGTATAAATTATAGAGTAAAATATTTCACAAATTCACTTAATTTCCGAAAAACTTGATTATAAGATATTGTCAACTTTTTTCTCTAGGAATGTATAAATATTTTAATAAATTTTCATTTTTCAGAAGACAACATATAGTGTATGGTGATGTCAAATTCATTACAGAGACTTATTGATTGTAATAAAGGACATAGAGTTCCACTTTTTTAACCTTTTAAAATCGAAAAGAAATTTGTAAGTGATATCCGTAAATGAAAATCTCTTTTCATTCTTTACTGTTAAAATAATTATTTCAGTGTTATTACCTAACATCTCCTCGCTCAAAGTTTTGTATCTTTACAAAGTTTTTACGCTTGAGTTTGGATTTATGCTTAAGATTGTCTTCGGGAATTCTTCCAATACTGCTGATTCGAGCATTATAAAAGATTTTGAAGGAGTTTTTTTATCATTGTTTCTCATACCCCATGAGATCTGCACATTTTTTCTATTTAACGGTAATAAAACTATCACTACACGTTTTTCAGTTACTCTGAAACACTTGAGTAGTCTTCTAATATCAAATCGTTTATGAATATTTTTCCCCTTTCTACGCTTATGGTGGAGGAATTGCCAATTTTGTAAAGAACAAAGAAGCAAGACCTTCATCCAACTCAATACAAGAATACATCTTTCCAGTATTTTTTAAGACTTGCTACTCTAGTGAATAAATAGATTTAAGAATAGGAAGTTATTCTTTTAGAAAATTAATTTTCACTTGCTTTGGAATCAATTTCATGTTTGCTGACAGATATATAAACCACAATCCAAACACTTATTCCGAAGAATGTTGACAAGCAGACAAAAACTGTGGCAAATCGCTTTATAATATAATTTAATTTAATAAGCCATGACAATTCTTTTCTAAATTCTTTTCTTTTCTTACTGAGCCTTCCGAAGATGCGTCTTATTCGTTAAAAATTGCTGGAGCAAGTTAAATAGATAAGGGTTACAATGTTCTCCCAGTGAAAATATCCTTAAAGGAGACCGGCCAAGTTTGCCAATTCTTTGCTTGGCTCCTGTTTCTAACTTACTCTTTTAGGGTTGCAATGACAATACTTTGGTTGTTTCTTGACAAGATGATGTCCTTTCCTTGCCTTAAAAAAGTTAGACCTAAAGGAATAATCTTATTTACCTCTATATAATTCCCAGATAATGTATTAAAAAGATTTCGAATTTCATTGTTTGTATTTATACGTCGCAGTGAATTATCTGATAAAAAAAAAAAAAAAAAAAAAAAAAAAAAACATTCACCATCATAAAAAAAACTTACAAGAAAGTTTTAAAAGAAATGCCATTTACGTTTCATAAAATGAATAACAGATGGCACCATGACAAGATTGATTTATTTTAGTTATAGTCAGCATTATCCAAATTACTTTCAAGAACAAATTCGTGACGTGAATTGTTTCGTTTTGAAAATATTCAAATTCGTATATCATCATATAGAATCGAAAACGTTAAAATACACAGCAGAATTTTAATTAAAAGTTATAGGGAAGGCAAATAAAAAAAATGATGACAAAAGTGTTAATGTAAAGTGAAAAACAAAATATGCATGATACAAAAGAAAAATGAATCCAATGCACAGTTCGAAATTAATCCCTTTCTTTCATTTAATTATTAACGAAACAAACATATTTTATTTTTAAAATATGTCTAACCTCGTTATTAAAAACTAAAAATCGATAAACTTTTCTAGAATTTTATAAGAATCTTCGCTTTTGATCGATCTCGTGCTTTCATCTCTGTTTATACTATTTTCCGATGAAGTGGATTCAAACAGATCTTTTTCATAATAAATGTTTTTTCTGTACAATTTATTACATTTTTAATCATACTGTGCATTTTTTTATTTTATATGTCCCCCATATTATCAGCGGTATATATTTTCGACTATTCGTAGAAAAAATTGCTGCGGATTACATACGTAAAAATACTGTATAGCCAATTATATGGGCATTTAAATTAAATAAATATATAGATTATTTCAGTCACCAACCATTATTCATAAGCAAAAATTCTGCATTAGATTTATAAAAAAATTTACATAAACAGTGATATATAACTTTTTACATGTTTACAATTACAAGTGTGTATTGAGAAAAATCAATAATTTTCTAATATGTTATATAATAACCATACATATCCATATGCAAAACTATTGTAGTGTAAAAACTATTTTAGATTTTAGAAATGATTTGTTGAGAAAAATGATGTTTAGATAAAATAAAAAAAAATCCTGCTTTAATGAAATATATTTATAACTTATAATAATTCAAAATTTCCATTAATTTTTTACCTTATGCATGAGACCGTGAAATAATCATTCAGATGAGATGTAAAAAACCATAGTGTATGATAAAGAGAAAAAAATGTCATAGATGTGATGCATAAAAATATTTTTATCACTGTATATTCAATACAGTGGTAAAAATATAAATCAATTTACCTCTGAACTTAAAAAAATAAAGAATTTTTCCCTTAAATTTTTTTTCAAGAGATTTTTATTTCAAGGAGTTTAGAATTATAAAGCATACTAATTTTTAAATATAAATAAATATTTGTATATAAATATAATGTGTGTGTGTGTGAATGGTTCCCTACCCTATAAACGTGTACCTATGGCGTGTGTGTACTGAGGAAGTCGGACTCCACACCAAATATGGTTCAGTTGGAAAAGTGGAGCAGCGCACCCCATATTGCCAGTCTGGCTGGCAGACGACAACAACAACAATATTTTAATTACTCCTATTAAATGATAAAGAACATGTTCCAACTATCGTACGAACGCATATAGGGTGTAAAGAAAAGAATTTAAAAAATCGCAAAAAAAAAAAAAAAAAATCAAGCATTCATTTAACTCTATTCAGTAATACTCTAAGAAGAGATGAGATTTAAAGATTACGAAAATATAAGATAGTGTATAATTGGAGAAAACCCATCTTATCAATCAATTGGTGTTTAATGACTTTGCATAAGTTTATTAATAATTTTCACATCAAATCAAAATTAGATAGCATTTCAAACATTATAAAGACAAGAGTAATTTTTAAAAAATATTTCTGTTTTATACTTTATTTCATTTAATATGTAGAATTTTTTTTTATTTTTAATTTTATAGAAATGCAACTCTGAAATCATATTTTGTTTATAAAAATTAATAATAAGTAATGCCATTCTTCTAACATATAATGTGCGACCACTACATGTTTGGTAGAATTCTAATGAAAGGCAAGATTTCGTAAGCCTAGGCAGCTCGGCAATTTATTTGCAGAGAATTAAAAAAATATTACGATGTAAATTTGCAATACTTGCAATTTGTGAGGAATGTTTCTAAGCAATTTTCATAGACATATCACAACACAAAATGTCCGTCACTTGAAAATGACAACTCGTAAGTGGCTCCTCTTTTCCTTCACACATATTTCAAGTTTTTTATGGAAGTTGAGGGGACAATTTCCTCAAAATAAATCTTGAAACGAGCTTCAGGCCATCTAGTACAGTTGTTTTGGAGCAGTGACTCTTACAATGACTGAAGGAACTGTGATTGGTGAATTTAAACTTATAAGCTATACCAAAGCACTTTTTTACAAAGAAAATTAGTTCCCAATTCAATGGGGGTGAATTTAAAACGGAGTATGAGCCACTGACCACTAAGTAGGGAAGAGATTGAATTCATTCCTCAAACAACCACGTATTCATCCGCCATATGGCGTTGCTTATTTTTTGTGAAAAATTATAAGAGTTATTTCTGAAAATTATAAAAAATATATCATAGAAAGAAAATTTCCTGGTATTAGTTAAAATAAAATTAATTATAAAAAATCTATCATAGTATGAAAATTTCCTGGTATTCATAAATATATTTACAACAGTAATTTGTTGTTAGAATTTTTAATTTCTTTATCTTTCTTAAGTTATTTTAATGTTTTAACCCTATCTTCAAAATATTAAGACAATTTTAGAAATAAATTTCAAACAAGAATATTTTTCCATCTTTGAGAGTAATCAAAATTACAAGAAGTAAAAGTCTGGTCATAATAGAACTGGTGAAATATTTATTTAAATTTTTCATTAAGCTTAATATTACAACTCGTTTTCTCGTCTTAACATTACAACTCGTCGTTGGCTTTGAATGAGTCCATATTGAAAACGAAGATTGGCACTGAAATTTCATATGCCAAGTTGTAGGGTGTGCTTGCGTGCAGAACATCTGTAACTTCGGCTGAATGCTTCTCTTCCAACATTTTCTGAAGTACATACGCGTTTCGTCCTTTCACCCCTCTTTCTCCTCACAATACCCGTTTCCTCAAAGTTTCGTACCCAGAGTTTGATAGCATTCATAGACAGAACTGGGGCATGACATGGGAGATAGTAATGAGCACGAAATACACGTAGTTACCGTTATTTTTGTAAAACGCTTTTACAGCAAAAGTAGTTGTTCATCGAACCACGACGCCATCTCAACTAAACACCGATATCAAAATCATTGGCAAAGGTTTGTTGTTCAGATGGTACCACTGTTTTTTGGTTCCTTCCTTACTTTATGTAGGGTTTCAAAACAACCCGGTAGATAATATGTTATCCAATAAATGGATAACATATTTTTCAAGTACTAGTTTTCTGAGGTAAATATTCTGATTTCAATAAAATTTAAGGTGCCCCCAGGAACTTGTTTTTTTCTCTCATTTGATACGATGCTGTTGTGTATATAACAGTTTTATGCTGTTTTATTTTCATAGTATTTTTATAGAATGGATTTCAGAAAAATATGGAAGTGCCAATCTATCAAGCTGAATAAATTAAGCAAATTAAGATGAATAAATTTGCACGAGAGGCAATTACAGCGTGAACACTTCTGGGCAAATATTTGTATCCACTAGTCTTTGCATTACAGCTAGTGGTATTGTCTTCCTCTCGGCTTTGAGTAGACATACAAGTTCCTTCACCGATTTTGAACGGGTAGTGCACCTCTTAATTCAATGATCCAACTCGTCCCAGAGGTTCTTTATAAGGTTCTGGGCAGGCCAATCCATTCGATGAACTCCATTGGCAACATACCAAGCCTTGATTAACCTCGAAACATGACAACTGGCATTATCGTCCTGAAAATAATTGGGGTCTAACAGTTAAACTGCCACAACATAGGAAGTACATTGTCATCTAAAATGGTGCAGAAGGCATCGGCGTTGAGCTTATCATGAATAGGAACCAAGGGTCCTAATCTTTACCAGGAGAAACACCACCGGACCATAACTCCACCTCCGTCGAACTTGACTGTTGGCAGAATGCATTCTGGCAGGAGACGTTCTCCAGGCAGACGCCTGACCAAGACCATGCCATCCAAATGATAAAGAGTGAACCTTGATTCTTCGGTCCAAAGAACCCGTTTCTACGGATCAACGGTCCATTTTCGATGTGCTTTGCACCGCATTAACCGAGCAGCGCGGTTGGACTTTGTGATCAAAGGCTTATGGACAGCAGCACGACTATGAAAACCAAGCAGATGTGTTTCCTTACGGATGGTATTCTTTGAAATAATACTCCCAGATGTTTGTTGAATCTCCTCGCGGATGTAGGTAGGTAATCGGTTGGGTGGGTTCTTCTTAATTTCTCTGGACAGCATTCGTCGGTCTTTATCTCCTAGTTTCGTTGGTCTACTGACTCGGGGCACATTCTGACAATCACCGCTCATCTTCCACTTCTTAATCACATAGGCCACTGTCGATTTTGGGTACTTCAGATTGCTAGATATGTCCCTTAAGGATCGGCCACATTTGTGATACCCGATAATTATACCTTTGACGAAATTAGAGAGCTCCGAACTGCACGGCATCTTGCATGCGACTACTGCTGTTTCCTACACGATATATACCAGTGGACTAGAGTACCTGACTACGGATGGGGAGGACCTGGGTTCGAATCCCGGCTTGGGCATGGATGTACTTTCTCTTTCTCTCTCTGTGTTTCTTGTTCTTTCCTCAGATGATGGATGAATGTGACCCACCCTATAAACGGGTTTGTGGTGTTGTGGCGTGGGCGATGCTACTCGTACCTCCGTGACTTGGTTCACAGGTGCCCACCGGGTAACGATAAAAGGAGTAGCAGTTTCCGGCCTTGTTGTGGCAAATGAGTTAATTACTCAAGGGTGCCCGCCATTGGAAACAAAAAAATATACCAGCAAAGGCAGTGACATACCTTAGGACTGCTGATAGCTGATACCGTCATTTTATTAGGAGTCCAAATACTTATTGGTAGACAATGTATATATATATATATATATATATATATATATATATACACATTAAAAATATTAAATAATACAACAATTATTACTATGTGCTCTTTTCTTTATACTTTGATAAATAATGTAATTCGAAGTAGTTATATTTTAATGAGCTTGCTTTGAATACTAATTTAGACGTATTTTAAATGAATTGAAAATTAAAACTATTTATAACTCTATTATATTTAGCTTAATTTTGGTTACCCCGATATCTTTATTATGATTTAGTTTTCGCTATGTAAAAGGATATATATTATAATTTTTTGGTGAAATTTTGCAACTTCTTTTCATAAAGCTATTTAAATAATTGTCTGAGAATTTATTTTCAAAAATTATTTCTGGAACTTAAAATAATTTTTACATAAAAATTTAAAAATTATATATTTATATTATTTAAGAAAGTAATACAATTATTGGTCTCATAAAATCTCTCTCTGAGGAGAGATATTTAAGAGTTTCATGGTGTAAAAAATTAATTTCAGAAAATACAATCATAGAAAAATACAATAATAGTAACAGAAAATAGCTGAACAGAAAGTTAATAAAACAACAAAATATTTAATTGTATTATATTTTTCCATTCCCCTAGAAATAAAATAATTGAACTTGAAAGTGAAATATAAATAGACGATAAATTACCATAAATAATATTCATTCATTAAAAATCTACATTTATAGAACAATATATGTTAAAATATAATTGAATTTCACATAAAAAATTCTTCAGTTAAAAATTGAATATAACAAAAAGATAAAAGTGTGTAATACAAATTGCCAGGAATCTTTGATAATAAATGTCTGCACCATTCACAATTTTTACGAATCTTCTAATTCAGTAGTCGAATCAAAATTTTGCTTCTGAAGTATGTGAGATTTGTGAAATTAAAACTTCTATTGTTAACGAACACACACACACATTTATTCACAAACATTAATTAACAAAACGACACATTACAAACAAGGTTTACAAAAACTAAAACATCTGAAAAATAGTTTTGGAGCGCACACTCGCTCGTTGCATTCTCTCTTATACCACTTGAGTTCCCACTTGAGTTGCCACTTGAGTTCTCTCAATTACATGTGTGGCGGAAACATTGTCAGTGAATTCGCAACACACAATAATGAAAATAAAATTTGTTCTTCTCTGCAAGATACTTGTTAATAAAGTCATTTTTAAAATCTTATCCATAACCAATGACATATTAATATTCAATATCATTATCATGGTAATTCAACTGTGTTTTGAATCCGCAGGTGGACAACCTACTCGCATAGCGAATGTAATACTGTAGGGTGTCCGCTGTGTATGAAAAAACTTCATCACAGGAAAATCACATGGGCCCCCTGTCGGGAAAACACAGCCGCTTTCCAGACCAGACGAATTAATGCACTGTTGGCCGATGTAATGGCCAAGTCCTACATAAGATGGTCAGTTTAATACAGAAACAAGCCAGCCAAACCACTCAACCAACCCAAAGTGTATGTTGCACTAAAGCGGGATGAGACCCTCTAAGAGAGTGTCACCATTACATGTGCTTGCAGGAATAAATTGTCCTAAAGAGGAATTTTGTGGGAAAGTAGACCGTATTCACCTGTAGCTAGAGGGAAACCTGAAAACCACTAGTATCCACCTCAAGTTGATTAGCAACTCTTTTCTGTTGCAGAGTAAGCCGTATCATTGACGTTTCTCTTTAATCTTGGTCTTGTTGGATCCATCGTCTTCCTGGAGGACCAATGAAGTCGTTTCACCAGCCTGTCACTGTTTCTTGGGTATATGGTGGTCGTAATTTGTTTGTCGTTGCTAGTTATGTAGTAAGTGCAAAGTTCGCATGGCAAATGGCACGTACTCGCAGACCATGTAGGTTCCAACGAACAGTTATGCCTCTCTTCACTTTAACAAAAGTTCTTGCAAGTTGAAGTTGAGCACTGCACTCGATGGAAAATTTTCAGATTAGTATCTTGCGTTAGCGGTCTGAGAAACAACGGTTTGGCTGGCTAACGCATTGTGAGAGCTAGCTTCTTGGTGAAGTTAGTCTTTTTAAGTGTATCTGAAAGATCACTTTAACCGGAACAAACACAACACTGAAGTTTGGAAGCGACCAGTACACGGCTTTTGCTTTTATCCAGGCTCCTTGGTCACTGCAGTGGTCTGTAGTCAATATTCAGATATGTAGTAATAATCAGTGTTGATGTCCCGAGGTTTTTGAGTTTGGAAATTCCAAGTGTGTATAGCAGGTTCCTCTGCAGCCAGGCTTTTGCTTTTTATCACATCCGGGCAGTCCTTTCTTCACTGCATGGTGAAGTGTTTTCCTCATTTAGGTTTGGTATGCCTGTTCCTCAAATTGGAAAGGGCCACCATTATGTTCAAGTATATGTTGTGTGGAAACTACAATCCTCAAGCAAATGAGATTTGTTTTGTCGGTTCTGTATGTTGAATCTTTGAGCTCAAGGAATTGTTAATTATTGTCCGCGTTTATCATCACAGGTTTTCTTACCTAGGATCCTACTAGAATATCGCTATAAGATGTTTTGCTCTGTTTTATTATTTATTACTAGAATGTTCCACAGGGAAGATTTGCCTCTGTCTATTTATTTAAGTGTAGCGACGCTGTCAGTGGGAAATGGAATGCTTAATGTTGTGGATGTTAAATTGCGTTTCACAATAATTTTAATTCCAATTGTGGTCACGCCACCAAGCCGCAATTGAAAATTACGCATGTTTTTGACAAGCTGTTTGTATTGGTCTGCGTAGGTGAATGAAAATCATTAACATAACATACTTTTTCTCTTTTTATAAGATTAAAAGTAGTTTCTTCTTTATTTGTAAAAAATAAAATAAATTAAAAAATTCAAATGCATTTTTTTTACAGAAATGTTTATTATATCAATTAATTTTTATTTAATTATTTCATTATATTATAAATATTTCAGCTTATATTTATATAATTGAACTTGGTATTTGGAAGATTAAAATTGGTTTTTGGAAATATTTACATACTATGTTCGTAATTTTTTAATGTCAATTTACAATGTTTATAAACATATAAAATAGAGAAAATATTTTAATACGGTACATGTAATGGATTTTCAAATAAGTTAAAAATACAGAACCTTCAATAATTATCATAATTTCAATGTACCACTATCAATCAAAAAATAACTTCTAATTCTACTTACATTTAAATATTTGGAAACTTTCATTCCACTTGTGGAATTTTAACGCATTTTTTAATTTTTGTTTAATGTAAAATTATTGTAACCTTTCTGTCGGGCCAAAAATGCTACTTCTAATGGATATTTATTTTCTACGGGATGTATGCAAATGAAGATGCGCTTGCCTAAGGTTTTGAAAATTGTTCAATATTTTTTAAGTGAAATGATGAATATTAAAATTAAATTTTTAAGTATCCATCATTCGTTAAGAGATTTCTTTCCAATTAGTTGAATGGATGTCATTAGATCGAAAATTATCGATAACCAGGCAAAATAATACAAGCAATTTTGCAGAGGTAACCATATTCTAAAAGTGATTTTGAATAGAACTAAAGAATTTAATATTGAAGCACTTTGTAAGTTTCGTATTAATATATAAGAGAGTTACTTAGTGAAAAAATTATTAAAATTTTCCCATTCAAGGGCAGGGAAGTTAATGAATTTATGAAAACATAACTAAACGTGCAAGTGCTATTTTTGGTTCTGTTTCATTGAAATAGAACCTGATATTTTTTGTTATAAAAAGCAAAAATAAAGATAACAGTTAATGCTGACCTAGGTACTTAGATTTGTTCTAGAGACTTAGATTTGTTCTAAGAATGTATTATTATTCCTTCTCAGTAATAATTATAGAAAAATATGTCTATCTACGTTAGATTTTTAAAAATTTTAATGAAAATTTGGAAATTAATATCCAATTTTCTTCTGACAAAAGTGATAATGAATTGCACAAGACAACCATTTAAAACCTTCCCCTTTTAATCCTTAAAATATTGAAATAACATCACGTCAACAAATACAGAATTAAATAATAAAGTTTCTCGACTATGATTTTCAAGATTCTAAATTTGAATACAATAATCATATTCAAAAATACTTTTGAATCATTTCATTTCAAAAGAAAAATCTATTTTTTCTTTTTTAGATAGACTAAGAATGGTAAAATCGGAATTAGTATAAACTAAAGAAAATTTTATAACCTAGTTTTGGTTGAAATCAAATTTTCTCAGAAACCTTTCCTTTAATATACATCATACTCAGCATTATATTCAATATTTATTCAAATATTATAATAAATATCTATATTAACATGATATTCTTAAGAAACTTATGAACCACAGTAAATTTATAATTTAGAAACAAGATCTAATTATTCACAGTAGTGGAAAATACACTACTGGCCATTAAAATTGCTACACCAAGAAGGCGACATGCTACAGACGTGAAATTTATACGAAAGGAAGAAGGTGCTGTGATATGCAAATGATTAGCTTTTCAGCGCATTCAGACAAAGCAGGCGCCAGTAGCGACACATACATTGTGTTTAAATGAGGAAATTGTTCAGCCGGTTCCTCATACACAAATAGCATTTGAACGTTGTTGTGATGCCTCGTGTAAGAAGGAGAAATGCGTACCAGCACGTTTCTGACTTTGATAAAGGTCGAATTGTAGCGTACCGGGAATGCAGGTTTATCTTATCGCAGTATTGCTGCTCGCGTCGGTCGAGATCCAATGACTGTTAGCAGAATATGGAATCGATGGGTTCAGGACGGTAATACGGAACGCCATGCGGGATCTCAACAGCCACCTATCACTAGCAGTCGAGAAGACTGCTAGTGATAGGTGGCTGTTGAGATCCGCATGGCCGTAATGGATCGTGCAACCACGTCACGAACCGTGAGTCAAGAAACGGGGTCGTTTGGAAGACAACAAGTGTCTGCACGAACAGTTCGACGACGTTTGCAACAGTATGGACTCTCAGCTCAGAGACCGTGGCTGCGGCTTCCCTTGACGCTGCGTCATAGACAAGAGCGCCTTCAATGGTGTGATCAACGACGAACCTATGCATTATCCGCATGGCCGTAATGGATCGTGCAACCACGTCACGAACCGTGAGTCAAGAAACGGGGTCGTTTGGAAGACAACAAGTGTCTGCACGAACAGTTCGTCGACGTTTGCAACAGTATGGACTCTCAGCTCGGAGACCGTGGCTGCGGCTTCCCTTGACGCTGCGTCATAGACAAGAGCGCCTTCAATGGTGTGATCAACGACGAACCTGGGCACACAAATGGTGAGACGTCGTCTTTTCAGATGAATCCAGGTTCTGGGTACAGCATCATGATGGTCACCGTGTTTGGCGGCATCGTGGTGAACGCACACTGGCAGCGTGCATTCGTCATCGTCATACTGGCCCCTCACCTGGCGTGATGGTATGGGGTGCCATTGGATACACGTCTCGGTCACCTCTTGTTCGCATTGATGGTGCTTTGAACAGTGCACGTTACATTTCTGGTGTCTTACGACCCGTAGCTCTACCCTTTATTCGAGCCCTGCGAAACTCTACGTTTCAGCAGGATAATGCCCGACCGCATGTTGCCGGTATTGTACGGACCTTTCTTGATACGGAACATGTTCGGCTGTTGCCTTGGCCAGCACGTTCTCCAGAACTTTCACCACTAGAAAACGTCTGGTCAATGGTTGCCGAGCGACTGGCTCGTCACCAAACGCCAGTCACTACGGTTGATGAACTGTGGCATCGTGTTGAAGCTGGATGGGCATCTGTACCTGTACATGCAATCCAATCTCTGTTTGACTCAATGCCCAGGCGTATAACTGCTGTTATTACTGCCACAGGTGGTTGTTCTGGGTACTGATTTCTCAGGATCTATCCAGCCAAATTTTTGGAAAATTTAATCACTTGTTATTTCTAGTACAATATATTTTTCCAATAAAAATCATTTTGTTATCTGCATTTCTTCCTGGTGTAGCAATTTTAAAGGCCAGTAGTGTATTATATTATATTTTTCACTACTGTGAATTTTATTTATCTAATTACATTTATTATATCTATTTTATAATGAAAACTATATCTTATTTTTTATTATAAAATAGATTTTTTGTTATAAAGTTTTTTAAGTAATAAAGTAGAATTTGTTTGCTGCTCTATAAAAAAATAATCAAGAAATTCTATTATTTGAAGATTTACTGATGTGTCACACTTTCAAAATAAAAAATGTAGACAAATTGAATAAATAAATATTGATTCTAATTTTAGACAAGATTTATTTTTTCATAG
>JAPDSC010006702.1:85421-98503 GCA_026290005.1 Latrodectus geometricus
TATAAGTTAGTTTGAAATGGTATTTTTAATTCAGTCATTGTAATTAATTTTGTGAGTTTGAAATTACTTAAAACTTTTTGTTAAGATTTTAAGAAGAGCATTTTGATAAAAATTTATTAATAAATCTTTGCAACATGATTTCATTAATAGAAAATTTTCAGATTTTGATTGAAATCAAAACATAATCCTTACCAATACTTAAAAAGTCATTTCTTTTTTTAATGTTTAATAAATTTTCCATTTGAATGTAATTTAATTAAAAGTTAAAATAATTTCATCGTTTGTTTTGTATTAATTTTTACTGAAGTAATGTTAATATAAAAGTTATACTAATTATGTGGGTTAAAAATAAAATTTATCGGAATATAATATTCAATTCAATATCATAAAATGAATAAATAATTATTTTCAAAATTTACTACTAGCAATAATTTATTCGCATTTTTTTTAACTGTAAAATATATGGTTTGAATTCCAACAAGAATATTTGTACATCAATCATCAATTAAAATGATTTAAATAAAAAAAAATTTTTCAATAATAAACATAAGTTTTTAATTCTGCTTAAAATATACTTTAATTCATTCTTCTTTGTAAATAAATCATATACTACATCCCCCATCTTTATAAGTAAAAATAATAAAGGAAAATGTTGTCTTATCAATAAAGTGGTGTCTAAATATAATTCTGGTTAAAATTACGTATTAAAAGAAAGTTTTTAGTTTTGGAAAGCAATGAATAAAAATTATTCTATCAATTTGAAAATACTTTAATGAATATGAATACTTAAAATTCTGTCAAATTCAAACTTCTAAAATTTGCATGATTTCATATTTTGGAATGCTCAGATGTAACATTTCAGAAAATTAAAGCTTTTATTTCTATTTTTAGAATATTCACATTTATGTTGTTTGTGATATTCAGCTAAATATCGAATCAATCACAGTAATTTAAAATATTTTATTTTTCACTCAAGTTCCTGATATATACATTAATCCTTCACAGATGCCTTATACTCTATCACATCATTTTTTAAAAAAATTTTTAGCTACAAAAATGTTCCCAAGGTGACGTAATTGTGACGTAATGCCGTGAATAGAGAGAGCCTTTAATTATTCTGGCCGACGAATTAGATTTCCGCTGTCCAAATCTTGGCGACCGTAATGTATCTCTATGGAGTTTCTCGCTAATATCCTTGAGAAATTCAAGAATTTAAAGCAAAGTTTTCATAAACTTTTGCTTCTAGAGCCTTAACGCGATGATGTCTCAAATTGTGACGTAATAAATTCCTGAAAAATCTTATACATCTAAATAATAAACTAAAATCCAATAAATAAAAAATGCAGATATATATTTTTATTATTAACATATTAAGATTTTTTAAAAAAAAAAAGAATATAAAGGAATATTAATTAAAATACGAAAATGGAACAAAATGATCTGAATTTCTTCGCGATGCCGTAAACATTGAGGTTGCTAAAATAGAATTTTGAATATAATTTTTATTAACTCTCTATTTCTATGACATCATAAGAACCAGGTTACCAGATAAACAAGGATATCTACCAAAAATACTCTGCTAGCCACCTAAATTGCAATACCAAGAAAGATAAGAGATATCGCAACAAAATTTATTTTGTAGATAACATGTTGACAAAGTATCAAATGATTTGTCGAGAATGTTTACGATATTGACTTTTATAACAGAAGGCAATTTTAACAATAAATAATATTTATTAGCTATTACAAGAAACAAAGATATTTAGGAGGACTAAGATAGCGAGTCCTCTTAGATTGATATTTTGAGAATAAGTATTCTTTGTTCAGTTCAGATCTCACAGAGGGAATATCTAAACAGTGCCTACAAAGTGTGCTCATTGGTCGGGTACATTTTATGAATTTCATATTATTGGCAGAGAAATGTGATAAACAAGTTTTTAGTTTTACTTCCAATTATAGGTTTTATTTCACTAATTCAAGTGTTTTGTGAAGTGTTTCTAAGAAAAGATGTGATGCGTCATCACAGATTAAATGTATAGACTTCTGTGAATTGTTTCTGCCAAAATCAGTTGCCAGAATCGATGCCATTGTTGGAGATCACAGCTGCCACACACCTCGGCATTGATTCAAAAAGACTTTTGATGTGTTCTTGGGGTACAGCAGGCTAAGGAGCTGCCACACGTTCCCGGAGTTGATCTAGTGTGGCAACTAGGGATATGATCTGGGTTAATTGTTGAGCAACCATGGACCACATGTTTGCTATTGGTGAAAGATCCGGGGAGCAAACCTGTCTGGGAAACAATACAATCTGGCGATTGACAAAGATCACTTGGACAATACGTGCCACGTATAATCGCTCAATATCCTGTTAAAACATGGCTGTGTGCAAGACCCGAAGGTAAGGAAGGACAACAGCCTCCAACACCTTGGAGATGTAGGGTTGGCTGTTTAAAGTATCTAAAATGCGTACTAGAGGAATGCGAGAGTGTTATCCAATACCGCCTCATACCAGAATACCCTATGCAAGATTAGTGTGGTAGAGCATAAAACAGCTGTTCAGCATCCTCTCTCCACAGTTTCTCCAAATGCGACCATCGAGGTGGGGCAGACAGAGCTTGACTCGTCAGTAAAGACAATTTCATTCTGCTGTCTACATCCTTCTTTCATTGCATCATCGGTAGCTGAGACGTCTGTGGTTCTGCGCCAAGACGAAGCAATGCACATCTTGCGGACAGACCACTCTGCTGTAAACAGCGTCGAATGGTTCGCGCAGACACTGGATGATGTATTACAGACTGAATGCGCTGTGCTATGGTTCGTAATGTGGCTGAGCGATCCGTCACTGCCGTGTTTCGCCCAATTTGCCTGTCATCACGTGAAATGGTGCACTGAGGTGGCTGGGATTGAACACGTCGGTCCGTTGTACCCTTCTGAATCCAACGATCGCATATACGTATAACAGTTGTTTGGTTCATTCAACATGACTACCAATTCTTCACAATCACGGTAGGTCACTATTCTTCCTTTGTCGAACACGGATACTTGATCAAAAAATTATCGCTGTTTTCTACAAATCCTAATTGATCATTTTTGATTTTATTTTATTTATTATTATTTTTTTTCAAAAAACCACTAGAAAAACACAATTGCCGATCTTAAAAGCGTCTAATTCTCCAAGCCTTAAATAGTGCTTTGAAGTGAAGCCACAAGCGAATGTGATGTGCGTTTGCGGTGAAATTTCTAATCATTTCCATATCTCACTTCCGATAATGTATGTTGTAAATTTCATGTTATTTGTACGCTTCCTCCAGGGTGCTGCATTTACGGTGGCCAGCAGCGTGTCATCAAACTCAAGAATTGGCATAATGGATTATACAGCGGCAGAATCGATAACAGTTAACCAGACTAACAAAAATATAACATTAATTAGGATTCAATTTCTCTTTCTAATTTCACTAATTTTTTAAATGTGAATTTCATTTTTTTCTCAAAATTGATAATAAAAAGAAAGTTACGAAATAAAATAATGCATATAAACTATTTTAAGCTTAATGTAACATTACTTCAATAATTATTTAAGGTTAAATTGCACTTTAGGTCCCCTACTTCGCCAATTCGTGAATTTGAAGCGCTTTTTCGCACATGCTCATTAATTACTCTTTTGTCTTAGCCTTTTCATTGGTCGCTAACTAAGTTTCACTTTGAAATATCGTTAGAATTTTCGTCATGGCATCGGCGATTTTGAAAACGCACCAAGTAGGGGACCTAAAGCCCATTTTCACCTTATTTAATATTAAATGTTTACTAACAACTTAGTGTAGGAACATAACCAAGAAAATTTACCAGATTTATTTTCTTATCCTTAGCGCAAGTGCCTAAGCTATTCAAATATGGTGACAAGGTCTTGAATCTTTAAGGGTTTCAAAAGTCGCGGTCGCCATCGGTATGGTGCATTGATTCAAGATTTCAGCCAACTCGTATGGTAGTTCAATTATTAGATTATTGTTCAAAACTTCTATCGGCTGGCATTATTTAGCGAGTTAAGCTGTGCTATGATCTATGTGATAAAAAAACATACGCTATTTGTTGCTTTGCAGAATTGCTGTTGATGTAAGGAATTGTTTTTTTTTGAACTTAAAAAAGTTAACTTGGTAATCAGATTCCAAATCCTATGTTATACAAGTAAAAATTTATAATTTCGTTGCGAAATTTTGATAAAAATATTTGAATAGATATTTTTTCCTCTCAAAATTAAGGATTTTCATCGCAAAGTGATAAGTTAAAAACAACATCTATAGAGATTTTTTATCCGAATTTTTAAGCTTTAGAAAGATAAGCCTTTATAAACAATTATTGCCACAAAAGAAAAACAATTATTGCCACATAATGGAGTTGGAAACTGCTCAACAACCATCAATCGACGATTCAGATGACGAAGATTTACCTGACATTTTTACTAATACTGTTGATTCCAATGAACAGAAATATGAAGTAATGCCTGGTGATATAGTTTGGGCAGAATTTCGGGAAGTGTACTGGCCAGCTCTCGTAAGGACAGTTTATAAGAAACATAGAAAAGCTTCTATTTGGTATCTAGATTCTCCCAAAAAATGTTTTAAAGTTCCTTTCACTAAAATTAAGAGTTTTTCTGATCCAAAAGTAAGCGCTTTGATAAGACAGCAAGTACAGCAAAGTCCAATAAAAGCGATGCATGAAAAAGTACTGTTCAATGCTCTCACTTTTATTCGAAGGAAGACAGAAGGTCATAAAGATGATCCAGCTGCTTATTTTGATTTATCTGAACCATATTTAATATATCAGGATGAAAAGTTCTTATCACAAAATCATGAAAGTAATATTAAAATTGCTGATGTACCACCAGAAATAAGTAATATTTCAAATGATAAGGATTTGGATGAAGAGAGCATTTTTAGTAGTGATGATGAAGAATCTGAATTAAATAAAAGAATATCTAAATTTATTGATCTAGCAGATGAAGGTGAAGATTTAGAAAAATCACAGGCTATTGTTGATTGTATAACAGCTGGGCTTGTTGATAAGCATCTTCTTCGTATAAGGAACAAGAAAATTTCTAGTGAATATCATGAAATATTTGAGGATGCTATGAAGACTGATCGAAAAAAATTATTCAGTATAACTGCTTGTGATATAGTTAAAAATTCCCAATTATTATTTCAAATATCTTTTTACCTTTTAAATTTTTATGAAAAGGTTGTGGAGGGGGGAAAGTGTGAAATGTTAGATTATGTTACTTCTGTTTGGTTACCTGAAGCTATCAATAAAGCAGATGAAATGATCAAAGGAGGAAAATTAAAATCAAACTCCCCTTCAAAAACAAGATCAGGTGTTCGAAGAAAGTTATTTCCATCTGATAAACTTGAAATTGAAGAAGAACCTGGTTTTATGCATTTTTCTCAGGAAGATGATAAAAAACAGTCGCATGCCAAAAGAACTTACAAAGCATCTGTCAAAAGAAGTATATTAAGCAAAGAAGCAAAGGGAAGTAAAAATGATACAAAATTAACTACTAGAAGTAGTGGTAGAAATTTAAGGGCCAGAAAATGATGTTATAAAAAAATAATTTAATTGTGAGTATAATATGTCATTGTTTTAACAAAGACTAAAAATTAATTTTTACCCAATTTTACTCTGAAAATTTTTTTATGGATGATGTGCATTTGGTATTTTGACAAATCTTATAATTGTATAGATAGACCTGGCTGGAAATTTTTCCACTGAAAAATCAAATATATTTTTCTTTTGAATTTTTAGTGTCCTGAGTTTCAAGCATAGTAACAAATATGTTTGCGTAGTGATTGTTTACATCTTCATAAATTCCTGCAGCGTAACTTTAACTAATATTATGATAAAGTTCAGTTGTTTCTCATTTTCTGAAAATTATGTGTTGAAATCTGCTTAAAGATTACTTTTTATCTTGGAATAAAATGGAATGCTTGAATATAAGCTTACAGGTTGAAGCTTTCCTCTGAAAAATCAACTTATCCTAAAGCATGCCTTTACTAATAATTTCCTAATGTCTTTCATCAAATTTGAAAAAAAAAATTTTTTTTTCAAAATATTAAGGAAAAGCAGAACAATTTACTCATATCTTCATTGCAAAAAATAGATAAAATCTTTATTTGTAATTTATATGGTGTTAAATTGCATAATTAAGAAGCATATTTTTATGGCAAAAAAGGTTGATAGGATAATACATAAGTACCTTTTGATATTGCAAATTAGTTATTTCCATTAGTTGCCAATTTTTAAAAAAATAAATAAATAAATAATGTTGACAGACATATTTTGTTGTGCCAATTACAGTTTTAACTTATATTAATTGTTTTAGATATATTAAGTATAATATTGTTTATGTGTAGTGTGACCAAAATTTCATTATTTCTTAATATTCATAAACAATTTGGCAATCTGATCACATGGATTTTAGCTTGCCATAGATTAATTGTCACAGTTGTTAATTCTTTTGTTTTAAATCAACACTGTTCTACTAAAGGACTTAAGTGTACTTTATATTATGATTTTAGTTTTGTAATTAATGTTGTCTAATTGTGCAAAAATATTTATTACTCATCAATTTTCTTAAAATATGAGATTTTTTGCAGTATGGATGAAATCAAGGATTTAACTGCCTAATAACAATGTTTTCTTTTTTCTAGATTAAATATATTTTATTGAAAAAATAATTTCTTTATTTAAAAGGCTATGTTATCATTTTTATTTAAATGCTAAATTTGAGCATTTAAATTACTTAAATATAAAATATATTATCTCAGTAATTAAGTAACAATGAGAGAGGACTTTCATTATAAGAAATTTCAGGATATTTCCCAACGATATACTTTCAGCAGTTCTCTTATTTTTATGAATCTTCCTTAGCATATTTTTAAATACCATTTATATAATTTGAGTTTGAATTGAGTGAGATTATTTTCCAATAAAATCTAAGCAAATAACTGTGAAAATGAAATGTCAATTAGAATGATATTTCATTTTTACTAAATCAATTAACATTGAAAATATTTGAAAATTATCTGATTTGAATTTTGTTTCTTTTCTTATGCTTGCTAAAAAAATTATTATATACTTTTATAATCTTTTTTTTTTATTTTTTTTACCCAAACTAAATAAGCAGCCATATATTAACTAAAATTACTTTTGAAATTGGATTATAGCTTAATATTCTATTTGCCAATATTTATATATGTTAGTAACTTTTTTGAGCAAGTTTTTAAAAGGAACCAAAAGATTATATGATTAATTTTTAAAAAAAGGACATGTTGATACATTATGAAGTTTTCTGTATTATATTTTGATTACTTTTGCTGTAAAATGGTTTTATGTAAATGATATTTGGAATAACATTTATATCAGTTTTTAATTAGAAGTTTAATACTTGGTGGCTAAATTTAAAAACATTCATATTTAAATTGAAAATTAAGGTTACCTTTTAAATGTTACTATCGGTCATCTTTGCTTAGTGATTATACATCAAAACTTCTACAAATTGCTGGTTATAGTTGGAAAAAAATCATCTGAAAAACAATAATAATAGTTAAATAATTTTTCAACTAGTTATTAGATTATTTGAATTACATATTTTCATTGCTTAATTTATATATTTTATTAACATCTTATGTACGAAACACCATTACTGATATTTTCTGCCTTGAACTTTATAGAGCACTTGAAATTAAATAACTATTGTATCTTAATTTCAAGTGTTCTGTGAAGTTATAAAACATATTTCTGTTTTTTAAAAATATCTTTCAAGCAGATATATAGTTAAAAATAAAAAGCATGCAATATAATCAATGAAGCTTCTTTTAGGAAAAGAATATAAAACTTAAATAAGTGAATGTTTTATTTTTCATTTATGATTTTGTTGAAATAAAAATAACTTTACATCATATTTCTTATTTGTAAAACTTAAATGCATTTAATTATAATATCAAAAAATTTCTCCTAAATTCATAGTGATTATTTATTGTTTGACAGTGTAAATTATTTATTGCATTTTTAATGAATTTGTTATATGGTAGAAATTTTTCTAATTTTCTTTACTCCTACTTTATTATTTTATCAGTTGACTAAATAATGTACCAAATATAATTGTTCTGAAAATCTATGATATTTTACTTAAATATTTTATTTAATATTTGTGATTTATCCTTGATCATTTTAATTTTTAATATATTGAGAATCAAGTAATTATATTAACTCAAATTTGTTGAGATAATATTTCATAATATTTTCTGTATTAAGTGAAGGATAGTTAAAGTAATAATGTTATTAAAGTCAAAGATAATTATTGTACTATAAAAAATATTAATATATATATTTGTGTTATAAATATGTTTTGTTAAATATACTAAAATATCATAAATGTGCAAACATGAGTTAAGCATCTTTTCTTACATATTTAATATGGTAGTATATTTTTTAAGGAGTTGCAAAAATTGTTATACTTTTGATGTCAATGATGTTCAGTTAATTATATTAAACTTAATACAATCACACAATGATCTTAAATCTAGTCAAGACTAAGGTTTTTACTATTTGTCAGAAATTTACTAGTTATTTTTCTATTTGCAATGAACTTTACAATTTGATAATTATCTTTACTTGAAAAGTCAATGGTTCATATGTTAAAAAAAGAAAAAGAGAGAGAGAGAGAAAACGTTATTATAAACAGTCTTTCATGGAAAATCATTTTTTGCTGAAAAATAGCAAACAGCTTTTATAATGGAGTAGTATATTACTTATTACCTCCTAAAACCCCTTAAAGTTTACATTAGAAAATGTTAATGGTTTGTTTTGTCGCTCAACAGGCATTTTTTGCACATGAGGGCTAATTAGACCGAGACTTACAAATTAAAGTAAATTCCAAACTAGTACAAACATACAAGCCCAAGGGGGCATTTGAACCCTGTTTAACCAAAGGCAAGAACACTAATCACTTGTTTACCAGCTGGACTAGAAAATGTTAAATATTATGTATTCCAAAATATATTGAATTTAATTTTTGTACAAAATTTATTTTTTGACAAGTAAAATGGATAATTTCTTCTTCACTTTAAAAAAAAATGTACATAGTATGCATTCATTTAAGCATAACTAATAAATAGCATAAGCAAATATCATAATTACTTGTTTTTAATAAGGAATTACAGTGGCTTGTGTTGTGATCTCGAAACTTTTAAAGCTTCTGAGCTATAATACCATGTGTAAAACTCTACTAACTTTTTTCAAAATAAAATAAATTACATTCATTTATTATAAGCATACATTTCTAATTAGTATAATTAGTAAATCTGCTTATAACAAGAAACTGAATTTAAATTGAACAAAAAATTCAAATTCATAATAAATAATGTTATAAGGGATTTCTTAAGAAACTCACCAACTTTAATATGATGGTTGGAGTACTTTATTTCTCCTCATCAAGTTTTTTTTTTTTTTTTTTTTTAATAATAGGTAACCAGGTAGTGACTATTTAAAAATAGTTGTCCATCAATGAATTTCTGTATTTATTTTTAATAACTTTCATATAGGATAATGATATCTCACAGATGTGTGAAACTGAATACTTGAAAAAAGTGATTTTATTGATAAATCATTTTGAAAATCAATCATTTCCAACTCTGCTGCAGCATTGTCATTTTGAAAATCTGAATACACTGTGATTTAAGTAAAGAAGTATTCTGTATCATACCCTATAAAAAGCAATTTGAGAAAATGCAATAGTTGAAATCTTTTTAAAATCTTCGAAGTATTTTTAAATTCTTCTTACAAATCTTCAATATTTTCCACACATTATTTGCTATTGTAAGGAAGTGTCGAAAGCCTTTCTTGTGAGTGAATTTATTTCAAGTAGGCAAAGTGACATTCACCTTGAATGATATTCATAGTTAAAACTTTTATAAGAATGAAGCAATATTTGAAATTGTTTTTCCAACATATTTATTCTGAAGCAACAAGTTTATGATATTTCAATGATGTCTGTGAGAAAGACAAAGTCTTGCATCAATCTTTTAATTCCTTGAAAGATTTGCTTCATTCTTTCAAAAATTCTACTGGGGCCCTTGAAAACTTTGTAAAATTCTACCTCTCCTTACCAATGCACTTGTGTATGAAGCAGTTGATACACATACTGCTAGTCTAGTTCATCATACAGTGTTTTAGATAAACTTATCTAAATTGCATGTGCTCTAATTTTGTTCTAAATTGTTTTTATGACTATTTTTATTACATTACTAAAAATTTTTTCTAAACTTCAAATGTATATTGCATTTTGATTTGCCAGAAATTTCATAAAACTATTTTTTCTTATGAACCTTTTCTTTCTTCCCATCATTATAAGAACTTTATCTATTTTTAAGTTTGGTAATTTATTTATAGAAACTTATTCAGAGTTCATAAATCTTTGACTGCAGACAGTATATCCTGTCCTATATTTCATTTTGTTAACAGCATAATCTTAACAAGTTAGTCTCATTTTAAAATTATAAAGAATTATTTTTGTATAAATGGCTAGATGAGCTACATCAACTATGTACATCAGTTGATTATATAAACAGGAAAAAAAAATAGCTGCAGATACCAAATTCAGTTTTGTATTGTGAAGTAATGTTTGATCTCATAACCAGTCTTCACTATTTACTAAAAGCTGTATAGATTTCATAGAAAATATTATCTCCGTATAATATTATTGCATCGCATACTTCCTCGTACCTAATTCTCAAGTGGGCTCCACCAGTTTGGTGGAAGCAGCTGAATGGTAGTCTTCGTAATTTAGAAGCAAGGACCAAGGAGAAAATCTTCAATACTTGTCCTGCCACCTCCAGAAGTATCATTTCACTTGTAAGACATTGTGATCATAACCTATTTAACATGCCCTAGTAGCCTTTAATGAATTTGAGTGATATTTGGTTATACAGGGATTTAAACTCACTCCTTCCATTAATGAGAATGATGCCCTAATGTAGCAGGCCACCACAGCCTCTCAATATTTGTGGATCTATCAAAAAATATATCTGCAGCATCTAAAATTGCAATTGTGATTATTTTGATGTTTTCATATGGTTCGATATCCTTTGTAAAAATATTTGGAATAACAGTTCATTTGCTTTATTCTTATTTAAGCTTTAAGAAACTTTATTATTATGCATTATGTTTAGATTTTGCTATTTCATCTTCTTTCTGTTTCTTCAGAGCAACACATTTCTTTCTAAATGAAACACTTCATAGCAAGTAAACACATATTAGTCATTTATCTGGATAGTGAAATCATCAATGTCTGATTCAATATGAAGTGAAAACTCTTTCCTTTATAATTGAATAAGCCATCATTAGGATATGCCTAGCTTTATACTAATAAAAAATTAAACATTGCAAATTAACTAATGTCTTATATGTATGCAAAAATTATAATGTGCAATCTCACAAATACAATCAATCATGAGATAATGTTGACAATAACAGATGTGCAAGAACATCAAGCAGTTATTGTTAGCTCAGCAGCTTAATCAAGATTAGTTGATCTTAGCACTAACACCATCTACACAAATACCCCTGCAAATTAGTAACTCGTGATCGATGGTTTGGAGATCACTGGACTAATGGTATGATCATATTCATCCTTGTAAAAAGTTTTTGTTTAATTCTAGTTATTGTTAAACAATGGTCAAGGGACTATATTCTTTCTACTTGCATATCCGTGAATGCATATGCTAAGGAGTTAATTCCTTTGTAACATGAATGTGAGTTACATTCATGTTACACTATCAATAAAAAGTTCTGTAATTCTTTATACCATAGATGTTCATTCAAATGCCTTTGTTATAATCTTGTTAGATTGTCAACTGCATACATGTAAAATGAATGATAATACAATGAGCATTAATTTTTAAGTGGAGTGAAGTATTTTGTATATATATATATATATATATATATATATATATTTGACAATGAAAGAAGGAGAGAAAAGGGTGTATTTTACAATTTCCTTACCAGCATTAAATATTGCTTAAAACCTAAAAATAATCTTTTAATAGATATGATACATTTTTAATTCTAAAAGTAATTTTTCATACATATATCTCTCATATTCTTGACCAAAAGAATTTTTAATGATTCCTGCATTTTAAATTTTATTTATCTTTTTCTGTTTTTCTCTCTCTTTTATAGAAAAAAAAAAGTTATTGTGTCTTATTGTGATTAGTTTTATGACTTCTACATATTTTATTCATTTCATATGTTTATTATGTTAAAAATTTGGTTTTAATTAATGTATTTTAGAATTTTTTATATTTCTTACCTTATAATGTCAATATGATTATTTTTGAATTTAAGGAGTTATTTATTTATTTTATTTAACTTATGACTATAGTTATGTATATTATTACAATTATAATGAATACATGTTTAAAAAAACTATTGACTTGAAAATTTCAAGTATACCATATTGTGTGTTAGGTTTACCCAATAAACTGTGCCTTTTGACCATTGTTAAATTAAAACAAATCTCTTATTTAAAAATGCAATGAAATTTTAATCCTGAGAAATTATTAAAAAAAAGTTCTTTAGATAATTCAAAAATTGCCAACTGTTACTGGTATTAGCTCATTTCCATATGTACTTTATTCAGGAGAAAAGTTATTCCAAAAATTTTAATTTATAAATTTCTTACTAATTTAAAAGATTTTTTTTTATTTTTAATGATACCAGTAGGGATTGGCATTCTATTTGTGTGGGATTGGCATTCACAATAACCAAAAGGACCATCACAATAACCAAAAGCTATATTGTCTATTATATGAAACTGTGCATTTGAGACCAGGAAACATTTCTTAAATAACATGTTAAAATTTTTTTCTCTGATTATATTTTCTAAGCTGTTGATATCCTACTTTGTCTCTTATCTTGAACTTTTGTACTTTAGAAATGTAAAACATTGAGTAAAATTTATTCTTATAACATTATTCATACATACCCATATCTTTATATATGTATATATACATATACAGGGTAGTATTGCATAT